>CAEGAE010031632.1:0-51637 GCA_903067095.1 Girardinus metallicus | reverse complement strand
TGACTTCTGAGGGCAATCGATTGAGTTTTATTTAGGGGTAACAATAAAAGCTGAATAGGTACACACACACCAGCACACGCAAGGTTTTTTCCTTTTATCTTTTTCAAAAATGATTTTTCTCAGACTATACTTCATGGCATTCTTTGCATATAAATTCCCAGTAAAATAAATTTGTACAAGTCTGTAGTTCTAAAGTGACAACATTTGGAAATGTTCACAGGATCTGAAGATTTTTGGAAAATGAAATGCAATAAAGTTTTTATGGGGATCGTTGTTAGTTTTGCTACACTTTCCATCAAGTCAGTTTCATCAAAGCTTCCTCTTCTCCCACGAGAAGTAAAGTTTTTATTGCCCCTTCCTCTCTACAAGAGTTATGACTTTCCTCTCCATATGGTCTTTCAGTTACTTAGCACCATTAGCAATCATAAACGTGTCATTAAAGCAGACATGTTGGCCTAATACAGCAGAGTTTAGGAGGGTTGCTATCGCTTATGTCCCCAGAAATGGACTTTAATTTGCAGCAGTAGATGTGATCTTTAGATATTAGTACGTCAGCACATGAGGGATCATAACCCACATCCATCATCAGCAAGCAAACACTATTAGTTGGGCAGTGTTACAGCTGCATAATTAAGTGCTGGAAAGGTTATCGTTTTGTCATTTTGCTGTTCCAGAAATTCACCCGGGGTGGTTTAAATGCCTCTGTTCTCCACACGTCAGACAGCACCCACGCCAGCAGGAACATGTGACGAGAGTGAAGCTGGCTCATTAACGGAAAAGTATCAGATGTGACAAAGTAAAGACGTAGTGAAGGAAGAGGAGCACAATGATAAGAGATAATAATAAAAGCTGGGAATCTGTTTGCGCAGTGAAAAGCCGCTCAGGGACTCTGCCGCTGATTTATCCATTCCAATAACCAGAGAGATGAGTTTACCCTTAATGGGGCCTGGAGACGTGGCTATTAGTGACAAATTGCGGATCAATTCCCTTCAGAATGCAGGTTTTCAGTGCAGCTGGTGGAGTTCTCTTAATTTCCTACTTAATGTGTTGTGTGGAGGCTGCACTCGCTGATTTGCAACCTTAATACAGAAACATTGATGGACCTACAGCTTCAGCCGCATTTCCAGTGAAGAATCATAGATGCAATAAACTTCTCTCCAAATTAACTGAAATAAAAATGGCTCTCAGTTGTGACATCTTCCAACTGTTTAATTTTCACATTGTGACGCAAACATTTCCAAAGAACTCAAAAGACTCTAAGTGAGTTTGGCATAGATTTCAGGAACCTAGCCCTCACTCCACTAATTTCGTTCTAATGACATAAACCAAAAGAATATATAATTTCATCTAACAGCATTAGGGAGTGTATGCATTTTTCATTAATTTCATCTGTACATCAGACCTGTTGTGAGAGTGGTATTTACCTTCATGAGAGTCCAGCAAAAATGATGCTAAAAAGTAAATAATTAATTATATAAGTTTCAATCTGTGAAAGTGTTTTGTATTCTTTTTGACTGCAGTTTTAAATGTCACTTATATGTGTTTTAATCAATTTTATTCCTCTTCATTTTATTCCACCACAGTCTGAATTAAATTGCAACAAGTTCAGTTTCACCCAATTGTAAGATAATCAGTTTCAGTTGATTATAAAATGCCAGTTAGTAAATAAATAAATATATACGAAAGCCTCCACATTTCTGGCTGGAATCCCCTTACCTGAGCAAACACAGGCCTACAATGAATGAAAAATACTTTCAGTATCAGCTCTCCTGTTGACAATGATTCTATTTATTTCCTTGACGTCCACACCATGTCTGCTTTTAAGACTCATCTTGAAACTTTTGATAAAGTTCCCTGGTCTGTCCTGAAGAAATCCTACCTTTAATGATGCAAGAGGCTCATACTCAAGGAGCATCTTTACTTTCACTCCTCTTTTATTTTTGCCCATTGTTATTGTTACCAACCATCTCTGTTGGGTCTGCGTCTCTTTTGTCCTTTCAGCTCTCAGCAGGCCGACACAAAAGGAGAGGATCAGTTAGGCTCTGATTCTGATGTCAGAAGAAAGTGTATTCTGCTGGCAAAACAATAACAAGATAAAATTCCTAGGCGATGAGTGCAATGGGTAGGAAACGTACTCAACTGGCCCTCCAGTAGAGGTAGTTCATAGGTTACATAATGTTCTATGTTGCTTGTTCTTGGTTGCTTTATGTATTTTGGTTATTGACAAGCTTTATTTGTAAGTTATTAATTTTCTAACTATTTTTCTTTATTATTTGTTTTTTGTTATTTGTCTTTGCATATCAGACAGAAAAAATTGTGAGCCTTTTTTCAAAGTATAGGGACCGGTATAGGACCAGCATGGACTGGAATGGGCCTATGATTGTTTTACCAGAGTAGGATATGCAGGTGGGCACAATAAAAGATGGATCTATGCTTATTGCTTGATAATCTGGATAAATAAACTATGAAATGCAACTTTCAAGTTTTTGGACGTAGGACTTTGTTTGCCATTGTACAATATATCACCACAACGCAGCAGTGACTCAATCATTTTTGAATGTAGGATGTTTGGTTTGACAAACAATAGAATCACCACTTTGAATTGCAATTTTGAGGCTTACCAGTTAACAGATATTAAACAATTTCTCACAACCACTCCAACCACTGTGTTGTAGAAGCTGTTTTCTTTTATTAAAAAGCTGAAATTTTTCATTGTTATACATCATGAAATTCCTCAAGAAATTAGTCATACCCATAGCTAACAACATACAGCCTACCCCTCCTCTATGTGACCGTTCAAACTGTAAAGACATATCCTGTCCTTTTCTCTAATTGCTCAGGTTATGTATGCATTTTGTTTCATTTATTTTACAACTTGTTTACCCCTTGTGGAGCACCGAAGCAAATCATTTCATCCTTGGAATTAAAATTGTGTATCTGGATCTAAATCTGATCACTTCTTTAAACTCATCTGGTGCCTGAAAGTCCTGAATTGACTCCCATGGGAGTGGAAGAACAGCAGGTTTGCTTTGGGCTCATTACAGTTTCCTGAAGTTCTTATTCAGAAGCCAAGTGCAAATCCCTGCAGCCTCCTGTAGAGAAAATCAATTCCAGCCACTTGGATTCATTCTTATTCTTTCAGTCATTATCCAAACTGCATGGACCTGCTCCATCTTTAATAGAAGTATAACTCAATGTAAGGCAGACCTCATCATCCAGTTCCCTTTCAACCTCCAAAAATTCCACAGTTCCTTTATGAATAAAGACAAGCAACTTTATATTTCATATAAGCTACACCTTTGATGTATGGGCTGATACCTATTCTACATGTATCACACTTGGATATAAACTGCTTATGGATAAGCTGGACATCCTTTTGTTACATTGCTAAAAGAACAACATCATCAGCAAAGAGGATCACTTTTCTAATCCCTGCACAATCTTCTTGGTTACACTTCCATAGTTCTAATTGTAAAAAATGACAAACTGACATAGACAAGAAGTCTTTATTGTTGTTTTTTTATTTACATTTTTCATGTTGCAGCTACAAGCCTCAATGTTTTATTATGAGTTTATACAATACAATATAGTGGAAGGAAAATGTATGATTTTCAAAGGATTTGTCTCCTCCAGGTCTAAGCAACTACAGACTGAAACGTTCTGCAGTTTTTCTTTGCAAACGAACTCAGTTCAGATTGGGTTGAAAGGGTATGTAGACAAAAAATTACAGGCCACAAATTCTAACCTGGATTCACACAATGAATCCATGTTATAATTTTAGGGTCCTTGTCCACCTGGGAGGTGAACCTGTGCATCCAGGATTTTTTTTTGTTTGTTTTCAGGATTTTTCTGCATTCAGTTCCTTTTCATCATCTCTGAACAGTTTTCCTGTCTCTTCTTAAAAACATGGTTTCACCACCATATTTTATTGTGTGTATGGTGTATTTAGTCATGAACCACTTTGTATGTGCGATGACAGCTTGGTGTTGATCTCATATGGTCAGATCTCGACTTCCTAAATGGCTTGTTACAAATTACAGATGGGACTTCTTATTTATTTGTGTTAACAGTGGCTTTCATTTCATCACTTTACCATGAAGGTCAGATTTGGCACTATTCGTTTTCCAGTCAAGAAGTACTCCTACCTAGAAGTTAACCTCTGCAGCTCATCCAGAGTTTCCATTAATATCTTAGCAACATCACTGATTAAGGCTGTCTGCAAAACTAATGAACATGTGTGTGTCTGTGTAAGGCTTTGTAAAACACTTTGTAAAAATTCCTTTTCACACCTTGCTCCTTTAGCTCCCACTTCTGCTGCATACCTGTAAGGCAAAGGTGTAAAGGTGTGTGTCACGTACAAACATACAAAAAAAACAGGCTGTCCTTAATCAGTGATGTAGTTGTAGCCCACAGTTTTTATTTTGGATGATGAAGTACACATTTTCTCTATTAACATAAAAGTGATTAAATAAAATATCAACTGATTATTCATTTAATTTTGGTTAGAACTTCAACAAATTCAGTGTGCTTGGATTCACAATGAATAAAATAAAATGAATCAATAAAAATTTTGCAAAAATTTTATTGGATATGTGTTGCAATAATAAAGCATTTCCAGTGCGTGATGCTTGAAAACGCCATGAAAAATTAAAATTATCCAGCAAGGACAGGCAATAAATAGCTTTGTTCCCTCTCATTGTCTAAATATTCTTTCTAAATATCCACGTTTACTGAGAAATAATTGGAATCCACAATAATTTCCTACTGGAAATCTGGGATGAAAAGTAAAGCAGTAATTGCCATCCATTGTAGCACTGACCCAGAGTTTAAATTTTTACATCAACATTTCTTAATGTTCTAGCTGCTACTGGGTCTGTTCTGGCACCTGGGGCTCACTGCCTCCAGGCTGGCCCCTGGGTTCATCTACATTTGGAACTAGTTAATCCTCAATCTCATCGTATTCTCCAAATTTACTGTCAGACTCTGCCTTAATTCATGAACTTCTTCCTCTGCATCATCATTAAGAGGCCTTTTCTCAATTTCAAAGTCTTCTAAGTACACAATCTTTAGTCTGTCTTGGGGAGGATGAACCAGGATCATAATAACTTAAAGTTTGTGGTCAAAATAAGACAAAAAGTGACGTTCAGGGCATATGAACACTTTTGTAAAGCCTTTGCTCTGGTCTTGTTAAGGTGATGATGATAAATATGAAGCTTTTAGAGTTCAAGTAGGAGAACGCCATTAGACAGAGAGGAAATGCAAAGCAATATCTTTGAATTATCCAATTAAACCAGCACTTCTGTAACCCTAGTAGTTGCTCAAACTGTTGAAAAAACTCCATTCTTGCATGCAAACAAACAGATTATTGCAGATTTTGTAAATGTAACAGTTTAGATTGCATATTTTCAAGTCTTCTACCCTTTTAGTTGTATAGTTCTTGGGGCACATGTTCTGTTTCATTTCATTGGATCACAGTTTAAGAAACGTCAGAACTTAATGTTGGCCAATATTAAGCATTCCACAACCAGTTTTGAAGTGAATTTTGGTTCATGTTCTTGTAGGAACATCCAGCTGTTTCCATGTGTCTACAAAAAGTGAAAGCAGGTGGACAAAAGATGGATGATTACTGAGATGGCATTCTCCGTTATGTTGAACATAATACAGATGTCCTACAGGAAACTACTGCAAATGAACATAACACGCTGTAAAGACCCTGATTGTGATTATCGACTGTTGCTGTTACATGTTGGGTGAATACACCCTCAGACGGATCTGCTCAGGCACAAATCTTGCTGCAAGTGGACCTGAACTCCCACTGACAGATGCAGCAGTTGATGGAAGCAGGTTGGAGCAGTAATTGCGACTGTTACCTTGGGATCAGTGCAGCTGTGAAGCATCACTATATAATAGCTGAGCGTTGACGTGGCTGTGCAGTGAAGCTGCTCTGACTTTATTTGAGCAGCTACTAGACTGATGCAATGCGCGTACCTTCGACAAAGGAAAGCATTTACAGTCAGATGGCCATAGAAAAAATGTAGTTAGGCCCTCACTGTACTTCACCTGTTTTGCTTATAATAAGAGCAACAAACACTAAGAACATTATATGTTTGCAATAAAAATGTAAAATTATTGCCTCATTAAACATAAAAAAAAATGAGACCACATCAAAATCTCTATTTTTGATAATATGTAGTGGAATGCAGTGATTTAATTAAAAAATTATAAGAAGCATGAATTTAACTTAATTTTTTCTTCTCTGAAATAAAAAAAGTTGCACATATAAGGCCTGCTTTGACCTCAAAGAAAGTGTGTGCTTCTAATGAAAGTGCTCAGTTGCTTCTCACAGTTAATATATCTTTTTAGTCAGAACCAGCTTAAGGAACCGGAAAACATTTTTCTCAGTGTGACATCTGATGTCCAGACCTCTTTCATAATCATCAGATGAACACATTCCCTGTGGATCATTTCCTGCAAATCTGTCTTTTGACCGGTTTACCAGCAGTACTGCCCACGACACCCATTATTGTCCAGGTCAGACGAGAAAACATGAAAAGATAGAAGCTAAACACCTCTCTCAGCAACACAATTAAATCTGACCTTCAGAAGACTGCATCCAGAATACAGAGACTCACATTTAAGTTGACCATCTTCATTCGGCTTAGGACGAGTGCTACAGAGACTGTTACATGAATTCAAATGTAAGATGGATCTAAGAAGTGTGCCTCTGCTGTTAAAATGCCAAAGTATGCTGATGCAATAAATGGTTCCATGATTAATAATTTTATAATTTTTCCACTATAAAAGTGGCAAATATGCTGTACTATTCAAATGCAAAAACTAATTTTTTTTTTTTTTTTACATAGGAATCTGTCAGAATTGCACATTAACTTGATAATAACTGTTCCTTCCACCTCATCTTCAGCTGCAACTCAAATCAACAACTAGAGACTTAAAAAGGCAGTGCAAACAGTGTGTTACCACCTTGTAATTGTGCTAAACAATGTTGGCTTTGGGATAACATGCAAAGGCACAGTGAAGGTGTTTAGATCTACAGAGAGGGTGATTCAAGCAGCCTCCAACTCAAATCTATAACTGTTTACATTTTACATATGAGGACATGTCAGGTGCATTTTCTGAAGCTGAAATGATGCATATTCAGTCACACAAAAGGAAAGAAAGGCACGTCCTGAAAAGGTTTTGAACTCCATCTACATTCTGCTGAGAACCAGAAGCTGTGGTGAATATAGTATGATGAATGTTGCAATTTACTCTAGCTTTCCTGAGCTCATGATTTGTTAGGAGCTGGATCCAAACAAGTCTTTGTCTTTGCAGAAAAAAATGTAAGACACTGTATTTGACCAGATGACATATCTGACATCAACAGGCTCAAACTATGATTTCTACAGTTTACTTACCTCAATTTCTGTCTGTGATTGGTAATTTGGATCCAAATGGCATTGCTCTGCTGCAGATTGTTTCAATTTTTGTTCATAAAGTTTCAAAATAGCCAAAAATTACTTCAAATGGTCCAATCTTTGGAGTTCCAGACTATATGTTTACTTCAGATAACCAGTTTTGAAAAAAAGGGTACTTTGTAATATAGTGCTTGTATAGTTGGAGATCTATGTGCTGAGATTATCAACTAAAAAGCATTATTGTTTTTCTCTTTATTATCTTGGGCAGAAACACATAAAATGTTTCTACAGCAACCGTTCTACGCTACAGCATTCATGGCCCAGTGAACCTTTTTCCATTTTGTTATGTTACAACCACAAACTTCAGTCTATGGGTATTGGGATTTTGTTTTATAGACTAACACAAAATAGTACATAAATGTGAGTTCAGGTAAAATAGAACGGACTTTTCAACATTTTCTTTTATGGATGAACATCTGAAAAGTGTGTCAAGTGTTGTATTCAGCTGTTAATTTCTAAAGACCCACAATTCATTGCAGTTGCATCGCCGGTATCATTTGTCATAAAATGGTGTTCCTAACCATGGTGGCTGAAAATGTCTATCTTTTGCTGCTTTTTTATTTATAACTTTAGACGTAATATTTCAGAGGTCATTTTTCACTTCATTCAACAGTTACGCTCTCAAGATAAGTTAAAATTTGTAGATTTAATGTGGTAAAAAGTGAAAATGTTTATTGAATTCCGTTTGCAGTAAAATTACAACCCACAAAATTATTCTTCCACTGAAATAAACATTGTGGTTGAGCATGTGAAAGAACCCTCTACTTGTTTAGTTTGACTTACAGGTAATTAGGCAGATGGACGTGGACATGGACTCCAAGCAAACAAACTACTCACTGTAAAATAAAGAAAACACAAATCTTCTGATTTTGCAGAATACTGCCATGCCTCAGTATTTCAGATCCAACAAATTGTAAGATTTGTAATTACTTGAGTAAACATAGCATTCAATTTCCAAATGATCATTCTAATTATTAAGGTGCCCTCCAAACCAACCAAACCCAGAGTAAAAAAGTAACATTTCACATTGTTAAATCAGAAATTAATTAATCATAAATTAACTGCAACCTTTACAACTCATTTCTTCCAGGTTTGTATAATCAACTAATTGCTAAAAATTTAAATGTTTGAGAACATGTAGTAGCCTTGAAGATCCCAAAAAGCAAGATGTTATGTCTCAATGCATCATCTTTACTAAAGGCACAAGTTGGTACATATACAGGAATAAGATAAAGTATCCAAATTCCAGCAGCTAAAATAGAAAATAATAATTACAAATATTTATTTCAAATTTACTAACCGGCTAAAATGTCAGTGGTTCCACATTTTGGACTTTGCATCTTGTATTTTTAACTTTTAACATCACAGCCAGTCTTTTTACTGACAAAGTCACAACAAGTAAATGATACGTGACAAATTGGCCTCAGACATTTCCTCTGCAGATTCAGATCATCTCTTGGAGCTGTGCGTGGATGTGCAGCTGCAAACAGCAGGTGTCCGAAAATGACAAAAAGCAAACACGCAGAGTAAGCTGGAATGTTGTTGTTCAAGGCTCAGATCGGCCAACCCAAAAAGAGCAAATCTGGATAAACAGAAGTATGTGAACTGTAGGTTAAAAGTTAAGAGACTCACAAAATTCTCTAAATCTGCAGACATAACATCATCAGAAAGAGCTACATTTGGCTGAAACAAGAACTCTTAGCATAATTTTTTGAATTCGTATGTACAGAGATGTTGCAAATAATGCTAAAAATAAAAATACACAAAACACATTGCATCATACATACAATTGTTGCTATTTAAATGAATTAATTTGTAGCCAATAAATTAGAGTAAAACATATTTATTTCAGTAAACTTTAAATAAATTAAATACTAAATAATGATTAATTACAAGCAAGCTGATAGTTTCAAAGCTTTGTCAACAATTTATTATTGTACTAATTATTAGAATTTTCCTGTTTACAGTGAAAGAAAATACAACATTTAGTTTTTTTTTTAGAAGATTAAAATATTAGATTTTATTATTTAAAAGGAAAAGCAAAACCTTTTAATACAAATCTATGGGTTTAATGAGATGTGTATTTACTACTTGCTTAAAGGTTAGTTTTAAAAAAACAGCATATTATAACTTGATGAATATAACTGTATGTGCACCATATCTGAATTAGAATGTTTATTCTTTCACACAATAAAATATCTTTAACTAAATCTGATAAAACATAATATGCTACTGTGGTTTCTAAATATCTCCACACAACTAGAAAAGATGTGTAAAAACAATTAAATTTCTTTACAGTAGAATAAACTAAAAACTCTAAAAATTTAGGAAAATGTCCTATTTTGTTTGAGTTTATTTATTTTATACAAGAAAAAAAAAATCCTACATTAAGATATAATTGCTTTTAACAAAGTCATGGATGCCACACCTTACACGGACAGTTATGTAATGCATGTATGTCAATCTTGATAAATAATTGTTAACTAACAGAACTTGTGTTAGTTCAGAGTAATAATAGCTCAGAGTAATAATGAAATAGCTAAAAACTGAAGCCAACCAGGATGGAAAAGACTCAAGTCAATGTTTCCCCCGTGCAGATTAACCATTAAATGTCTAAGTACAGACCAAACAACCTGTTGTTATGGAAATAGCTACCAACCTAACGTGGGCCTCAAAGAATAAACTGCCTCCTACACTCCTGGAATAAAACTTATCTGCTGACTTTAACAAAGCATTAAGCTATCCTGCAGCAACGTTTTTGTAATCATACTACTTTTATTACTCTGATCATAGATAACAAACATAAACATAACTTCAAACAAAAATGGATGCATGATTTTGAATCTCATTCCATCGCTGGGCTTCTGCAATGCAGTGTTCATGAATGCAAAAGAAATCCCAAGTAACTGTATAAAATGCCTCCAAACCTCTTCTGCTTTCTACAGGTGCTGTTGTCTGCAGGATGTTCAGTGCCGGTGGTCTGGTGAATCTGCCAAAAGTGCAGCAAATCATCAATCATGCCTCCAACACACACACATGCGCAGCCCCCCCCCCCATACACACACAGATACAGTGTTGCTTTGTGGGCAGCTGTCCGTTGTTTAAGTATATTCTGTTTATTTAAACTGTCCTGAGTAGTGGAGCAATTCTCCATAGGAATGTACCGAATAGCACAACACAGACACGTCAGGCATCGTCTACTTTTATAAAATATAATCTTGCATCCCAGCAGTGAAAAACATATTCAACATAAACACATCTCTTTTTCTATCAAAGAAGAAAATTAAGAGCTACATTATGGCTTTAGTTTTCAATAAATTTTGATTATGAGGTAGGGATGGTTTGTTTCAAATCAATTTTCCTGCATAAAAATATGCAATGAACTTATGATGGTTACTGCAGAGGCATTTCTAGTGATTTTTTCATTTCGCAGTTTGATGTGTTCTGGATAAATTCCAGATATCAAACAAAACTGTTTTCCATAGTTCCTCATTTTCTGCCATTGTTTTGGCAGTGTTTGAACTTTAAGTGTTCAAAGCCATGTATTATATTTGACTTACTTGACTGTGAATCACTCCCTGACATATGTCTGAGAGATCATTCAATGTTTTTAGAGTTTTGATCATTTCTTTTCTGATTATGTTTAGGGTGAAATGGTTTCCCAGCCTTCAATCCAGACTTCTCCATTGATCCTGTCTGAGTTTCTAGTCTGAACTCTAAAGTGTTGACATAATTTTCTTTTGTTTACCATTTTTTGTTTATTTTCCATCACTTCTGTCCTCTAGCATTACTTAAAGCAGAGCTTTAGCAGCATTCCTTGTATTCTTCTTAATATACTCCTCATTTATCATGATTTGCCTAATGTTTATTTATTTAAGAATGTTCTTTAAGTATGTTTTCCAGCCTCTGCATTGGGAACGTCACATCTCCCATTCCATTCTCATCCTCCAATGTTTTACTGCACTTCTTTTTGATAAAAAAAAAATATTTTTTTTGGACCCATCATCTCAGTATTCATGCTATTCCTCAATAAGGGTTTGTGGTAGTGATAACCAGATGAGTCCTTTATGTACCAACAATCTAGTCTTGCACATAAAAGTTGAGAATTTGTTCAGGAAATTATTAAAAATTGTAAACAAGTTCTTATGGTTTAGTGGAAACCAGAACTGAACTGATCTTCAGTCATGTACAATCTGACAAAATGATCCTTCTAATGTAGGATCAAAAAGCAGAAATAGAGCCAAGAAATAATCTTCAGACGATTACAATGTCTGTGTTAGTTTCCATAATAAATTGAAACTAACACAGAACAGACATGAACCAGGATCAGAGAGGTCATCATGTTTTGAGTTGAAGTATTCCAGTTGTTTAGAGAATGTCTTTATGGACTCACCTGGTTAGAGCTAAAATCGAATTTTCTCTATCTGTCAGACTGTTATTTTTGAGTAAAACAGGATAACCAATGCACAAAGAACACGACAGAGAGAAAATCAGAACTTTCCTCAAGTCTGCAGTCCGAAGATGTAAAGCACTTTAAAAGCAAAATATAATAAGTACTTTGGGACTTTTGCACAGTATACTCAACAGCTAAGATGTAACTCCTTCAGCTGAGTTTCCTCCCACCCTCCACCTCCTCCTCCATCTCTGTCGCCGCCTTTGAGGAGGAGAGCGGCGGAGCTCAGCTCAGTGCAGCGGCGGCTCTCCTCCGCGCGTCATGCGGACATCCTCATCCTCACCCCTCGGACACCGTAGCGCCACCCGGACCTCCCACACACCTCCCAGTGAGCCGCTCACTTCTTCCTTGCCTCCAACACTTGCCAGGGAAACACATATTTGTGTTCCTTCTTGAAGAGTTATTTAAGTACAAATTTATTTATTAATTTGCTTCTTGAGACTACTTTGGGAAGCGTAATTCCGTTCCCGGGTCAGTTTTCTGCTTTCTGGACGCTCAAGGATGGACAGCTTCCTTCACCTGGCTCTGCTCCTGCAGCTGGCGCTCTGGGAAACGGTGAGTAAAGGCGACAGTATTCGATTTACCTAACTCATAGATTAGTTTATAGATATGCTGATGGGTTTACCTTTAAACGCAAAAAAAAAAAAAAAAAAAAAAGGTTAATTAAAGATCATTTCCACTACCAAATAAAATAAAGCACCGAGCTTTTACATAAAAATGAACAGTTCAGTATATTAGATCCCAATATATATTTGTAAAACAAGAAAGTTATATTGTTAATGTTGACTTTTGTAGCATAAATAGTTAATTACCTACATTTCTCTCAACTTTTTAGACAACTTATGAATGAATTACTCATTAAAATCAATGGGAACTGATAATGAGTTAATTCATAAAGTTTCCTGAACTTCTCAGACATTTATGTGAATTTACGACCTGACTTTACTCACCTGCTGTCCCTGATGTTTGTTGTGTCAGCTGTGAATTAGTGTCATAATTCCCTCAATGGGCAGCTCACTATATCTCTAGAGCTCTTACTTCCTCTGGGATATGAACGCCCAATAAAAATGTTATGTTTTCGACCTATTTGACGTTTTTTACCATTTGCATTGTTTTTCTACAAACTAAAAGAATCAATCATTTCAAAAAGCCACACACTTTAAGAACGTCTAATGTAATGGATTAAAGAAAAGAACGAACATCCCCTGTGACTCCATTAACGTCAGATACTCTACAGACTGACTGCTACAAAGGGAAATCATTAATTTTTTCCTCCACTCTTATGAAAATACACATATTCTTGTTTGAATTTCAAACAATACAGGTAATTCAAAGAGAAGAATATTCCACTCTTATTCCTTTTCAACCTCGTCTGAAATTCACAGCATTTCATCTCCAGCAGCTGCGGCCACACTTGAAGGTTTTCGCATCTTGAAGGATTTCAGATGTCATATTTTATTATTTTTTCCCCTTCACACACGAACATAAATCACCTTATTTTGACATTTCTATATTTTTCTGGTAGTATGATTTACAAAAGTAATCAGCTCTGTTGACATTTTGACAGTAGCTAAACAGTTTAACACTGAACTGGATTGGTAATAAGGAATAGAAATTAAGCAGAAATTAAAATAGCCAAAGTAAAAATAACTCAAACAACAAATGAAACTGTGTTAATCTGTCACAGACTTAGTGAGGTTTCTCTTCTTATTTTCTGCAATAAATTCTTCTAGAGCTTTTGAGCTCTGACATCAAATTACCTACTGCCTCAGGCAAGTCTGTTCTTGCAGAACAAGTAACAAAACCTTGAAATCAATTCTAAAGGCCACAGGTAGTTTTGGAGTATGGAGGCCAAAATGAGGAAACATGCTGTCATCTTTTTTTTCCCTCTGCATCCTGTCAATGCCCTGCCTATTGACAGTGTGTTTTTCTTTCCCACAAACAAGGAAATCAATAGATTTTTGTGGCCAGATAATGAATGCCAGCAGCCCACTTCTAGGAAACAGATGCAGGAAAGAATCTGGAGTTAGAAAAGAATAAAAAGTTAAAAAAGAAAAACAAGTGCAGAGAGAGTTTGAGGGAAATGCGATGTGCCTCATCTTTCCCCAAGGACACTCCAACATGGTGTTGACCCCCAAGGTCAGACTGTACAAAACCCAAGAGCTCCATCTATGGCTCCACCAGTCTCAGTTATGTTAAATGTTAAAGTACAACATGAAACACTTGGAAAAAAACCCATAAAATATGATTTCTTTGGAAAAGTTGAAGAAGAAAGTATCTGCTCTGCTAAGTGGCTGAAAATTTCGTTTAGCAAAGTGATATTGTCAGGATTCTTTAGACCTCTGGAATAATCTGTTTTGGATATATGAGGGTGAAGTACAGATGTTTGACCAAAAATGCAAAACGCAATGTTTTGGAAAACAAACAGCATAGCAACCCAAAGAACCCATACCAAATGTTGAGCATGGAGGTGGAAAAATGGTGATTTGGGCTTGTGTGCAGCCACCCCACTTGGGCACCTTGCTGTCGCTGATTGGATGCTGAACTCCTCTGTACATTCCAGTTTTCTTGAGCCAAAGACAATAACACTCTCAGTCAGAGGGAGACGCCAAACACACAGCAGGTGATGAGAATGATAAGCCAGAACCTAACAAGATGTAAACAACAAAGATGCTTTTCAAAAGAAGCGCAACAAAGAGAGATCTGCTATTTTTTCAGAGTGTGTAATTTATCTCCCAGGGACAACAAGAATTGATGTTTTGGTAAGAAGTGACTTATTCTGTATTTTCTTCTTCTCCTCTTCTGCAGAGCATTAAAGCCAAGAGGAAATTGTATGTGAGTGGAGCATGGCTTTTCAGATGAGTTAGGAATAGTATGAATAATAACATAAATCAGCTTCTTTACATGGACATGAAGAGGTTTATCAAGCCCTTGAGAAAACAGAAACAAATGTGTGTAATCCCCAATGAACTGGTGCCACATTGGGGAGCAAATTCCTTCATGACATTGTGAGATAAAGAAAGAACTACTGAGAGTAATTGCTGCTAAAGCTTTTTTTTATTACTTTTTTCAGACTTTAATTACAGGATACTATTTTCTTGGTTTTTCAGGCTTCTGTGTTTGGTATTTAGTGGTTTGGAAGCTAAACGTTTGGAAATTGGTGCTTTATTATTAGCAAAAATATAAAAAAGAAAGCAGTTCTCAGAGAGGGCAAATAAAAAAAAAATTACAAGGAAAAAAAAACATACAGCATTCTCTCTGAGAGCCATTCTCTTTTAGATCAAATTATTAACCTCTGTTTATAAAAATGTCAAAGATTTTCTAAAGAGTAAGAGAAAACTCAACTGCCTCAAAATCTCCTTATATCTATATTCACAAATATATTTCAAAAGATGTTTAAAAATAGGTTAATAAATATTGTTGTAAGTGATTTATGGTATTAAAACCAGCTTAGGTTGTATTGTTTATGTGTCCATAAGAGGGAACATCTGCCTCACACTTATTAAATACACAGTTAAAAGGGTCAGATTCATGTGTGTTTAATCACACATCAGTGTTACTTACATTCTGTTGACACCTAATCTTTATTCAAATTTCACCTGTTTTATATCAACACCCAGAGTCAGAAACTCTGAGCTTCCTTACAGAGGAAGGGCCACACAATATCATAAATGTTTTTAATTGTGAATATTACAATTATGATGTTGATTGTGATCAACTTACAATTTCCTGACTGCATCATTTGCAATAAACTGTCTTTGAGAGTTTGAGCATCTTTTCCACTGTACATCCATTTTAGGCATCAAAGGCAGTGAAATTCTGTCTATCAGGCCAAACACATTATTGGAGTGCAGAATGAGCGTCCCTGGGACTTGTTCTGCATTTTTACTAAATACAATCCAAATTGGAGCATTCAGATAGGAATATAGAAATGACTTTAAACCCAGACTAAACAAAAACATTTACCAAATTCGGAAGTGATTTAACATGGTGGTGTAAATTTACGTTACACATGTAACCAAAATTAAACTGAACATAACAGGAAACTTGCTCCATCTTTAAATGTCAACTAAAATTATTCACGCCACAGTCAGGATGTCAAATACCATACAATAATCTGCCCTCTGCATTGCTATAAAACTCTGAATGTAAATGATGGCGGCTCATTTAAGACTGGCCATTGGCATCGGGCGCCCTGCGATAATGACCTCATTACGACAATGATTGAATTTAAATGACGATGTTGGGAAAACAGCTGCCATTTAGGATGAAAGGCAACAATAATTAAAGTTCACTCTCAGAGGGCACTCTTTAGTCTCTCACACACAATCGGGTTTCTTTCACCTGCATTTGCTGATTTCATGAAAACATCTGTCAGAGTCTGCTCCTCGTCATGCGAGGTGCTCCAGATCCTATTCATACTGATAAACTGTAAAATGACTCGTTGTGTGGCCTCAGGAGGAAATGTCTTCTGCCATGCTTGTATAAAGTAGATTTGTTCCATAAACTTACAGGGACAGATATGATAGGACTATGCTGTCACAATGAGACTCTGCTTGTGGCTGTGACCTTTATATAATCAGGGAGTTTTTTTAGACCACCGACGTAAATTAGATTGTGGAAATATTTTACTTTTTTACCCCGTATTGAGTTTTATGTTTGAAGAAAAGACCAATGAAAAAAAAAAACAACTATTTTCCTGATACGCTGTGTTTATTCATCATTTCTCAGCCGTGTATTTTAAGTGCAACTGGATTTTTTCTGCTCTTCAGACGGAGGCTATGCACCCAGACTGTGCTGTAGTGTTGCAGCACATGAAGGCTCAAGAAGAATGCTACAATATTCTTGAACAGGAGGAAAACAACTACTCATCCAAGGCAGGTTGGTATGTTGCTATTCTGCTGTGGAGAAACTCAGAGCTTTTGCAAAAATAATTAATAGAAGCCTTTCGAACCTTTTTTTAGTTTGTCAAGTGGTAGGTAAGAAGTAAAGAAGTAATACCAGTTCTAAACTTTAAGAGAAAATGATACTAGGTTTTATTTTCATTTCATTCTCTGTTTTATTTTTGAAAATAAAAACTTGAAAGAGTAGCCACCATTCGTATGCAACCTCTTTTTCACGTGTGTTCAGAATTAAAAGTTATGGCGAGGGAACACACTAGCCATACCAGCCTTAATTTTGGAGTGGCTCATGCTTTTAGTTCTTCAACATTCAAAGCCAAACATGCCAATCTTCTACATTTTTTTATGTGCTCACCCACATAGCTACCACGTTTGAGTAACTTATCCTCAAGCTAAATATTGTTTGCAGAGAGAGTGGAAACCTAATATCTCATGGTGAGATAATCGGCTTCAGAAGATTTCAAGGATGACAAATTTAAACACTAATATAAAGATATAGTGGCAGAATTACAAAAAGATGGGAAAGAGATGATCTATGTAATATAAGGGAAAGCATGGATTCATTTTCGTCAGTCAGGACGAATGCATGGTAATTATGTTATTTGCTAATATTTGTTGCAGTATAAGCAGGTCTTGCAATTTTGATACTGCGTACAGAGATATGAAATCAATGCTAGATTTTATATTGTAAAGCCTTTATGCTATACTTTTAAATTAAATCATCAAAATTAATCTTCTTCTTGATATCCGAAATTAAAACATTGTGTTTATAACCTCTAGGTCTCTTTGGTTTTATAATAAAATTTATCCTTTTATTTGCTTTTTCAGCTGAATCAAAAGGTTTTTTCAGCTCTTGGAAATGTGATTTTAGACATGTGTGACTATTGCTTTTTATTGTTGGAAATGTTGCAACTATAGACTCAAAGCCTGTGTGTACCTCTAACTCGTTTCTTCAACATATCATTTTTTACATACTTTCTCTCCAGCAGAGTTCCACTTTGCGTTAGTTATTTCAAATCTTTACTTGAGTTATTTAATCTACACAGTTAAAACAATGACTAGTGTTGCATTTGTGAGGAGAGTGAATACCAGGAGCCTCAGCAAGAAACCCTGATGCTTTCTCGTGTTTAGTATATGGTGCATGAACTCATGTTTGACTCTAGCTTGTCATGGATGTCTGACTCTGGTACTTACAGGCTTCTACACAAAGCACTCAAGACTGCTTGGAAAATTAAAATAAACCACTATAATCTAAACATAGAAGTTTTGTGTATGCACAAAACTGCCTGGTATCTCTCACGCTCCATCTTGTGAGGATTTAATTATTGACAAACTCCTGGGAACTTCTCCAAGAACCTTCACTAACCATTCACATTGACACTGGTTTGGTTTATGGCTTTGTTTGAATAGTTGGCATGGGAAGCATCAATCCCAAGTCTGTTTTCACAGTCCGCAGTGAAGGCATTCTGGACAGGGAAGTCAAAGTTTGACCACCTGCCATGAGGAGAACAGTTTCACAATCTCTTCTTCATGTGTTGGGGCAGAATGAAATGGGAGACTGGTCAGAACTTGGGTGAATGTCTGCAGGTCTGTCATTGCGGTGGAAAGGCTCCAATGAATGGGAATACAATGGGAATTAGCCAATCTGTGATTCTCCTATTGGCTGATAGGCTTCCCATTTAACAGTTCAGGCTTTCCGATTAAAAATAAAGACAGTCTATGTTCGTAGGGTTCTGATGCTTTTTTGATTCTCTAAAAGTGATTCAAATATGTCCTGATATGAGGAGGCCTCAGCTCACAGTTACAACTCCTAGAAGAAATTGTATGTCAAATCTGGAGTGAAAATATCTCAGTTTTCCCCAAAGAACCAGAAAATAAATTTATACAAGTTTGTTATGAGTGCTTCAACTGTTTTTCAGCCTCATTTAACTTGTAAAAGAAAAGATGCATGGAGGGAATTAGTTGAACTTTGGGTAACTTTCTGCACCAGTCAGGTTGTGTAGTGGGGTGTTTGTCAGACATTCTTGTCTGTATGACATTTGATGATGGATGTACAAAGTAGTCCAGCGGGATACCTTTCTGTAAATAATGATTGATTTTCTTTTACCAAATGCAAAGTATGCTTTCTTCATCTGGCTCGACAGACTACAATCAAAGGTAAAGAGAAATGCCTCTAATTTTTGTAAGGTTTGCTACCTACCTGAGTAGAAGGTGAACTATCTGAATCTGATAAGATTCTTCTTTCATAATTTTTTCCACATCTTAAAACAAAACAAAACAAAACACTTGAACAGCTTGTGCACAAGGGGCTTGAGGGCTTCATTTTCCTTCTGTGATGTTGTCTGAGGCCAGGTTTATTACACCTGAAATGCTCTGTTTTGAAGTGTTTTCAGTTATGTGACATGATCATTCCAAGCAGTTAAGCTTTGTTCTCGCTTGATGAGCATCATCTGCTCACCAGTGGGGCTTCCAGTCTACACTGCAGCTGCTATTACTCATAATTAATTGCATCATTTGCGTTCAAGCAAAGAGGAGATGTGACAATCAGACTCTGAGGTGGCAAAACACAGGGTCTTTGTGTCTGAACAGATGAGCTATTGCAGTAATCTGAGAAATAGTTTTATCTCTTTATGTGTGCAGAGATATTTATCTGAGTTTGGAAAGAAGTGTTTCACTGGAAATTTAACACGCTAAACTATTGACTCAGATATAAACCACACAGCTCCTGAGGTTTACCTTCATCTCCTCTTGACATCAATAAATCCAGATGGATTTAAATATTCTCAACCCAACAAGAATTGGTTGGACAACTTAGAACTTACTGTCAATTTCCCCCAGTTCTTACAAGACTTGACATACGGGATCAAAAATATTCACCTATATACATTTAGCTAAATATTTCAAAAAATAGAATTTAACAGGAATGCTCTTTATACAGTTTGACATTGTAGAGGCAGGGTAAACCCTGGACAAAGGCAACACAGAGAGACACATGACGAACAACCATGCACACCCATATACACACGCACCCACACATACTTAAGAACAAATTACAGACTAATGAACATAATTATATTTTTGGATAGTCTGAGAAAGCCAGAGAACCCATCCATGAACAGGAAGAACATGTAAACTCCATGCAGAAAGACCCCAAATTAGGATTAAGTTCAAAGCAGCAATGCATCCCAGTTTGTAGGAAGGCTGAGTGCTTGCATTACTCCAGATAAAACCCTCATCCATCCACACATTCATCCATCCATCAATTAATCCATCACTGAATTAAGGTGTTACAATTACTTCCAAGTCCACATGTATTTAAAATTAAGAACTTAGGCAAACAGATTACAGAAAGTTGTGAAAGAATGACTCGCTATGGAAGTCTACTCATGAAATTTCCTCATTACAACATGTTCCATAGTCAGTTGTGGTATTGTAACAAAGTGGAAGCAATTGAGAACTATACCACGTTAGTCATGAAATGGCAAATCATGCAAAATCACCAGGGGAAAGGGGGTTTCTGTGTTTGCCAAAATTCTTCAGTCAGTACCTGCAGACCCCCAAACTTTGTCTGGCCTTCAGATTAGCTCAGGAACAGCATAGATATTCATGGAATGGATTTGATCCCCAATCAGCTGCATCCAAACCTTCTTCTCCAATTACAAAGCTAAGCATCAGAAACAGTGGTGTAAAGGACACTGCCTCCGGACTTTGGGGGAGAGAAGACCTGCTAACTGGAGTGATAAATTATGACTCTTAGTTTGGCAATACAAAGGACAAGTTTTTATTTGACAGATACCACAACGACACTTGCCTGATGTTTCTGAGGAGATGGGGATGGCTACTTAGTTTTGACCTTTTGGACAGTTTCATGGTGCCAGCCTTCTGGAAACAGTCTGGAAATGTCGCGTCATGTTCCAACAAAAAGAAAGCAAGAAAGTAATGTTTTTTTATTATTATTATTATTTCTCCATCCTCATTATTACACTCACCCTGAACATCAGCCACCCATGTGAATGTGTGTGTGTTAGTGCCAGGTTCCATGTGGCTGTCACTTTCTGCTGCTGGCCTTTTCACAGATCATTACACAGCTCGACCGCTCTGCCCTCTTCATATTCTCAGGTCAGTTGCTGCTGCCATATTGACGATTAATTACTAGTAGAAAGTGTCACTGTTTACTGCAGCAGTAAAAGCAAATAAATTGACAGTAATGTGGATGTTGGTATTTTCAGTTTTCCTCCCTCTTCATGTAATGTTGGGTTTTATATAACATGTATCAACAAACTCAGAAATCATTTTTGTTCCAATATGTCTTTGGCTATTGATAAAGTCTGTCTTCCAAAAGATACAACCAAAGACCATAAAAACCAATGTGATGTGTTTATATTTTCAAATAACTAGCACTTTCCATGACATTCAATAACACTCATGGGATAAACAACATATTTGAAACATCAATGGCATATGTACTTACTGTTTACTCTATGACTTTATATTAAACATTTTTTTGCAGAACCCAGTTTTTCCACAGCTCTCTTAAGGCCTTATCACAGCATTTCAATCAGGTCATGACCTGGACTGTACTATTTTAACACCTTAATTTATTTATTTTTCAGCTATCTGTTGTTGATTTACACTCAAGATCATTGATCATTGATGATCCAAATGTGAGACAAATGTGAGGCCATTTGTCTTACTGCTTCAGCATTAAGACAAATGGCCTCACATATAACTCTAAAATAGTTGACTATACAGAGGACTTAAAATAATTTCAAGGTTCCCAAGCCCTGAGGCAGCAAAAACAAAAGCAAAAAAAAAAACAGTTCTTTACTCCTCCACAATTGTGCTGGGCAGTTAGTTTGATGTGTTTGTGTTGAAGTGGGACTATCGGCAGCTTGTTTTCCTTTTTGTGAAAAATCTTTCTCAGTGTAGCATCCATCCATACATCCCTTCATCCATCTGTCTGTCCATCCATCCATCCATCCATCCTTGATATTGTTCCCCACATGATGGGTAGCAACAATTGCCATTTCTGTTTTTTTCCACCTTTGCATTGGACCGACACCTACATGCTGAAGAAACTCACAAACTTACACAACTCCTGTTCTTATAGAAGTAGTCACACTGGTGATGAGTAATTAATAAAATGCTTTTGTTTAATAAAATGTAAGCAGCAAAGTTGGACTGTATTGGCAGTCATGGAAACTTTCTTTTCTCCAGGACTGTGCATTGTATTGTATTTCCCTGGAAAAATGCTGTGATGTTTTCCCTTAAAGAGTAACCTGCCAATAAATGTACTGTTGACATTTTTTTATCTGGTTAATGTTGTGTCGTGTGGAAGATTTTACTGCTTTGGTTTGAGAGGCAGGAAAAAGATAGGAATTCAAGGGATAAAATTTTAAGATGATTTTTCAGAACAAAACCTTAGAAGGCTTGTATTATGTATTCTCCAGGCACATGGTGTTATTTTATAGCACAAAAAGCTAACTACGTTACCTTCAGTTGTTACAAAAATGCTGTATGCAGCAAAAATAACTTAAAAGAATTTTGACTTTGCAATTTGATGCTTTGAAATTGACGTCTGTCTCTTTAAGAAGTTCCTATACTCTTTCTGATACTCTTTTGGATGTCACTACAACAATGCGCCTTTATCATTTCCAATCGTTCTTAGGTGTGTTGGACTGAGAAGTAGTTCATATGCTGAGGCGGAGTCTCCTAACCCTAGGAGGAGCGTTGCGAAAATAGGCTGCGCTTTGTGAGAGCAAGAGCACAGACACCCTAGAATGCCTGCCAGGAGAGATTCAAGCATTTCTCAAATATGCATGAAAGAATAAAAGCAATTCTCCAGATATGTTTTTCATGAAGGGATAACATGATAACATGGAGTAAAGCTCAAAAAGTTGATTTTATATAATACTTCCCTCATAAAAATCTATCAGCTTGATTTAACAAGTGACAAGCTACAGTTTTTTTTTTCTTTAATATTTTCAGATTATCTCTTGATATACAGTTCTTGTATCTGCATCTCATAATAAGGGTTATGAAGAGATTTCACAGTTTTATACATCCCAGGGGGGTTTCACTACTCTAATATTTGAAACACTATTACAGCCATAGTGTACCTGTGCTTTATTGAATCTGGAATAGACTGAGAAATGAAGCGTCGAGGGATAAACTGGCCAGACCTTGAGGAGGAAATAAAGGCCTTCCATTTAGGTTGACATTTGATCGATATAATACTCCTTCCCCCTTCATGTCTGTCCTCGAGAATGACAAATCTTTCTTCATAAGTTGTTGCAGATGGGTTATTTTCCTTCCTTTTTTTTTAATCAGGTACAGAAATGTCAGACAGGTGAATCCTTGAATGTCGCAGTAAAGCAGGTGAGACAGAGAAATTACTTTAATACTGTTCAGCCAGGTTTGACCTTTCACAGCCCTCGGCAAGAAAAACAAACCAGTATGTCACTTTAGATGCCCTGTGGGCTTTAAATAGACAAGGATACATTTTGTTTTCTAATACTGCAACTGTGTTGTTGTGTGTTTGCATGATCGTAAATTTTAATTTTACCAACATATTTAGTTTTCTAATCTTACATATCAAAATATATTTGTGTTTTGTTGTGTTATTGAGACTTATTGGAAAATTTATTAGATCAACTTCGTCAACTTCTTATGAATGCAAAATATCAAATCAGACATTTGGTGTATTTAAGCATATGCTGATAAAAACTTATTTAAACCAAAAATCCAGACAAAGAATTTCAAATGGATCTGAACATGACATGGTTGTTTGTGCCAAACAGACTAGTCTGGGTATTTTAGGCATAATAAGGGCAACAGTTGTGTGGACGAAAATATCTTGTTTACCAGTGAAAATTTGAAAACCTTTTCTGAGATGATAGGAGGCAACAGTAGCTAATTACAACTAACGTATGGGGAATGCCATTTCTGAATGTAGTGCACACTGCGCCTTGAAGAAAAGGGGCCACTGCAACCGAAGGGTCAAGTCAGGCAGTTAAGGCTCAGTAAAATTTCACCATGATCAATCGGAAAATGTTTCTGGTTCATTGAATCTGAACTCGGGGGTAGAAAATGTGGACTTCTTGGCAACGGTTGAGAAATGTCCATCCTTTTGTGACCACGGTGTAAAGGTCTTCCAAATGGAAAATGCAGCATGTCACAAAGCTCAGTTTGTCTCGAACTGGTTTCTTGAAAAAAAAAAAAAGTGAATTCACTGTGCTCAAATGGCTCAAGTTCTCATGTTTCTATTTCTCATCCACAGACCACTGATCCTTCAGCATTTTGTCTCTGGCACTGATGCTTGTTAGCATGTTTATTCACTGTAAACAAGACCAAAAGACAACCATGACTATATAATGAGATGCACAAGTCCATTTGTCCATTGCTAAATCCCACTATAAAGCTGTTTGCTTTGCTTTAGTGGGCATCTGAAGAAGGAACTGTTTCCCTTCACCTCTTGAAACCATTATAAAGCCATAGCCACTGTGTCCATTCAAATGAAGTCCCAGTTTATAGGGGATATCTGTCAATATTACAGTATTTAACAATATAAAGGTACTCCGTCTTGAGTCAGTGCAGAACATAATAAATGAAGATGTCATCTGTAGCTATGATGGAGTGGAAAATATAAATGAAAAACGAGTTCAAAGCCTCGTTTATCCTGCGAGATGTCTTCTTCTTCGCAGCTTTGGCAGGAGAACCTGCAGCAGCAGCCAAACGCTGTGTTTCATTATGAATGAGTGCTGCTGCATCTCTCCGTGCGGCCGTTTTAATTGACGCAGGGCCGAGGAGCTTTGATGTATGAGACGATGAGATGGCGGATTGAGTCCGGCGCCTCATTACCACCGTCTCTTATCACAAACACACTCTCATCCAGAGCGCCAGGGTCCGCAGGGAGAGACTTCGTCGGCCATTTGATATGAGCGGCAGTGGAGAGGAAGCGTGGGCAGAGAGGAGGGCTGAGAACATCACAAAATCAAACACCCTTCGCCTTTCCCAGACTGAGGGAAACCCCTTGAAAACTAACATCAGAGAACTAAGTTTCTGTTCCAGGAAAATGCTTAATTAGCTGGGTCTGCAGGATTAAGATGCATTCAAGGTCAAAAAGTCTATTGCTTATAGAATATTAAGTGTGTTGTATTAGAAAAGTTGATAAAATGACCAGGTGATGGCTTTTTACGGCACTACAAGGAAGGTCAGGAAGGCGTAACAATTTTTCAGCCAAACACGCTGTACCTCATGCATTTTATTAACGGGAGAGTAACTTTAAAGGCTTCAGTGTGTCATCCAATAAAGAAACCTTTAGTATGAACAATATAATTAGATGCATGCAGTTATTATGACCGTTGAAGGTATTAATGTCTCTTTGTGCCATATGTTTAAGTTGCGCATGTGATGCTTCAGTTACCCTAAGCAAATAAGCAAGTAAATTAATGAAATAGTAAGTTTAAGTTCAAGTAAGTTTAAATTAGTAAGTGGGCAAATCTTAAAAGTTTAAGTTAATATGGAGTATGTAAATCTAAATTAAAAATATTTTAACAAGTAAGTGTAAGTAAGTGAAAGCAAAACAGGAGTGAATGTATGTAAAGTAAGTATGTAAAACTAAGTTTAAGTAAAGTAAGAACATAAATGTCTGTTACTTTAGTTAAGGATAAGTGTTTAAGACTAGAGAAGTAAAATGACTCTTTAGAAATTATTAAAGAAAAACTCCAAAGTAATGGTAATTATTTTTAAACAAACAATTAAAGTTTGATCTAAAGTAAGTAAAAACGTGTAAGTTGGAAAATGCATAATGAAGTGCAAGGAAACATTTGCAAGTAAAATCAAGCAATTGTAATTAATGTTGCTAAGTATAGGTATGTAAAGGTACCAAAAGTTTAAAAGAATAAGTATAAGTAAGTAATTGTATTTAAGTAGATAAAAGTAAAATAGGTGTAAGCAGCAGAAGGTACGTGAGTAGGTAAAAGTGTAAGTAAAATTGTTCACAATTGTGAGTAAAAACTAACCAAAAAAAGAACATTTTTGATTGTGTTGCATCCAGAGGTTGTTGTTTCATCACTTCCCCAACAAGGACAATTTGAGAAATTAAGTAAAGAAGTTAAATCAGGACCTTAAAATTATGCGTTTTAAGAATATAGCAGAATATATATTACCATTAAATATCTTTACATATTTCAGTACAACTATTTTGCAAACCCTTGTTTTTGATTGTACATTTAAAATTCACACCCTATTTGGGGTTAAATTTACTCAGTCAACTGTTTTGATTCTTAATGACAATAAAAGACTTATTTTAAACCAGCATTATACAATTTTCTCCAATCCCACATTCCACAAGCCAACGTTTCTTATTTACAATGCAGTTTTTTAATTTGAGTATTTTCACATTTTGAGGCTCTTTTTGAAAGTAGACATAAAGTAAGAGCTCTGGTACATAAAATTCCCTTTTCCCTTGTTTGGCCTTTTAATGACAGTACATAGCTGTGGCTTCAGATCAAAATGTCTTGCTCTTAAGGTTCAGTTTATTTTGAGAAGAGAAACATTAACTCTTAGGTTAAGCAAACACATTCAAGAGAGTCAACAACGGTAGCTGTCTATTAATCTAATGTTTGATTAGTGCGTGTAATTTTACTAAATGTGTTAACCCCGAACACATTGGTGCAATCACTTTGCTAAATGTTTATTACATTCTGATTGTCTTCCCAGGTTGCCCAACATATTGGGATGATATTTACTGCTGGCACCGGGCCAATGTGGGACAGGTGGTCAGGGTTTCATGTAAGAACATCTCTCAGCTGTTTGCCGACAACCAAGGTAAATCAATTATTCAAAACACCGTCAATGACATAAAAACCACAACTAAAATTCTGAGACGTGTGTGGGTGTGTCTGTGTTTCTTTTTTTATTATTTGCACCGTTGCATTCTGAGAGTGTTTCTCCTCTAAGGCAACTGATGTACTCTGAAATATATGGAAGTTGTTTATGTTCATAATTTGAGTCCTGCAGAAATGCTCTGGTCAGTAAGAAATTAATATTCCTGCCAGCAGCTATGCTAACCTTTTCATCCTCTCGCTTTTTTCTCTCTTTGATTATTTTCAGTCCATAATTTGTCTTAAAGCCACAATGATTTGACATTGTGAAGCTGAATTTCTTTGTTGTTTTCTAAACAAAATAAAGAATATTGTTTAAATAGTTTAAATCTAATATTATGATCAGTTCTGATCATCCGTCATAGCACAGCCCAGAAAAATTACCATGGTATTTTGGAGGTCCCCTGGGACGGTGTTGTGTTTTTGTTGGGTGGTTTATGAAGACTGTTTAGTTTTCATTGTGCACTGCTGCCTGTCTGTGTGCACAGACTGTTTAGATTACCCCTCCTGTCTCTTCCAGACCCCTGTCAGATGCAGCTGGTCTTTTTTTTTTTTTCATCAAAACAGTAAATGCACACATGCAGGAAGGAATAAACAGCAGAAATGGATGAAACGATGGCAAAATTAATGAATGTCAGAGCAAATGAGGATTCCACAAAGAAAGACAAAACTTAGTTGACAAAAATACCGCAAACAATGTAGGAGACACAGGAAGCATTGATAAAGATTTTCTTGTCAAATGAAACCATATGTAACATTTTAGTCTACACACAAAGAGCAAGAAACAAGGAAAGCTGGTCAAAGTTTATGGAAAAATAGATGCATCTAAAACACAGAAAGAAAACCTGTTAGAGGTTGGAAATGGTTTGAGATTAGTACGGAGTTCGGTCTACGACTATGATCCTACAACCAGAGCTACTGTAGGATGATTTAGAGCATATTCAAATGTAAAATTGTCACAATAAAAGTCTGTCAAAAACAGTTATTGTATTTAGTAATAGAGTAGTGTGTGCATAAAAACATAGAAAAGAGTGCAAAATATAGCAGAAAACAAAAACTTTCTTAAAGCCTGATGATATTTTAATTGAAATATTTTGGGAAAGGCAGGCTGCTAGGATGAAAGATGCACAAGAATGTTGAATGACTCAAGACCTACGCACATCAACAATGTGCTTAGTTTTGCACCTTTTGATTGCACTGGAACAAACAAAGAAATTTCTGTAATGTCACGTAATGGTTCTCAGTCAAACTAGCAACAGCAGAGTGGTTACACAGATTGTGGATGCTGATAATACACTTGCATGTTTCCTGTAGTTAAGTTTTTAGTGCAAGAAAAAAAATGATTATGAGTGAAAGTTAACTGAAAGCTTTGCTTGGATGCATGAGGAGACGAAGGTTGTTGTGAATGACTTCATAATTCAGTGTTAGTCATTCCCTGAACCTTGCTGGATTTCCTCCTCCACAGGTTGGTCCAGAGTTTCCAATGGGACTTTGCAAAAAAAAAAAAAAAATGAATTGGAAAATCAAACAGTTCAGTCAAGAGCCAGGAGCATGAGTTTGGAGCTGACACTGCTTGTTAAACGAGGCAACATGAGTTTTAGCATTGTCCCCAGAGCCGCAACCTTCAAACCTTAAATCGCATCCAACCATTTGCAGTAGCTGCAGGCTCTACATGCTACGGTGTTCTGCTGCTGGATATCGGTAAATCCACCCACGACTCAAACCCCCACACTCTGCTGTAACGAGAAGCTGGATGGCATTTTCACTTCATGAAGCCTAGCATTTCACCATAAACTTTGTCACTTCTGCTGAAAGGGTGAATTCAGTCTTGGTATCTGAAAACCTCTTTATGCATCATAAAACTTCAGGAACTCACGATTTGAGCTCCATTCTATCTCCAGGCCATGGTGAAAGAACAAAGAATGAAATTCAGCTCATTTAAATTCAGTTGAGCTGGTCAAGATGAAGTTTAAAATTCAAGAATTTCTGTGCATATATTTTTATTTGATCTTGGACTCATATAGGAAGGCTTTTTTGCCAAAATATCAGTCTACACAAAAATAAAGTAGCAAATAATGAGCACATAATTCATTCACTGAAACTTTCTCTTCCTCATCACCATATTCATCAGTACTGCTTTGACTTTGTGAAGCACAATGCAAAAGTGAATAAAAGGCACCATATAAATTAATGCAATCATTTTTCAACATTGACACAGATGTCACTCATGCTGGAGTTCATAGATATGGATGGATTTTCCAGTCTATTCCAGGTTTACTAATTGTCACACCTGTACCTTGTTGACTAATCATCACAAAGGTTTCTTATTTACAAACAAACACTCATTCTCTATTTATGTCATGAATTATGGTGGTTGTAGATGGTGAGAACGAACGCAGAGGACCCAAGTTGAAATGAGAATGAAGGTTTTAATGATAATCATGCAGCTCGAAACAGTCCACAATGAGCAGGCGGCACAGTGAGCAAAAACTAACGCTAACACTGGTAAGTACTGACAAAGGGAGACTGCAGCGAGAGCTGACACCAACACAGGACTTCCCAGTTCCACTGTGACGACGACAGAACAACACGCTTACAACACAAGGTTCTGACAAAACACTAGGACGACAGGTGGACTTAAATAAGCAGGGGAACAATCAAGGGAGCAACGAGGAGCAGGTGGAACTAATCACAGGTAGACGGAACAACACAGAGACTCACAGATCTAACAAAACCACAGAGAAAAACTCAAAGCATAGCAATTTAGCCATGACTATATTTGCATCATTAATGTGAATCTGCTTATTTATTTTGTAATTTAGTTTTAACTGTTGTAAATTGTTTTGTGACTGTATTTGAGAAAAGCGTCTTATAAATAAACTTTGTCAGTTTATTATCACACCTGCTTCTCGTTCTGTTTCAGATCTTCTTCATATGCTCCTCACTAATTGTCAGAATTGCACTTTGTTTAGCATCCACCACCAACTCACTTTGGTCATCAGTCATTCCACCTATACTTTATGAATTATTTATCAAAGCTGCACTTTGTTTTTTGCAATTAGAGACACCTGGTTCTAATTGTGTTTCCAAGGAAGACTGTAGACATTAACATCTGCAGTAGTACTAAGATGGTTTTCACGGTCCATGCATTTTTGGGTATTTGATGTGTGAACTGCTGCTATAGTCAGTCATTGGCATTTTTAGATGGTGTCTGGAGTATTTGCTGATTTTAGCTACGAGTGGCTGTTCCTTAACCCTTGTGAATACCATATGGTCCACAACCAGAAATAAGCCCATTTCTTCCCTCTTTAAATGACTTTACATGTGATACTGGTTTTACAACTATTGCATGTTGTTTGTCCTCAGCTTCTTTCTAGGGTATAAATACTCCTTTGTTAGCTTTTTCTAGGTCAGATCCATTTCTGTCATTGTAATTTTGTATACAGTGAAAGGGATTCTTTGCTGGGGTTTTTCTCTTTATAATAAATTTGGCATTCATCATCATCCTCATGTTCCTGCATGGATTAGTTGTTTTTTTTTTTAACCCAACCACCATCTAGTTTTTTTAAGCTTTTTTCTTGATATCTCAGGTACAAAAGAAAAAAGAAATAAAACCTTTTTTGAGTAATTGAGCTAGCTATGTGTTGCCTTTTTCAGCTGGTATTTCAGTCTGCATGTGAACTGCTTGTATGGTGAATGAGAAAATTGCCAAGGACTGTATATACACCTGCGACAGACTGGTGACCTGTCCAGGGTGTGCCCCGCCTCTCACCCGGAACCTGGCTGGAGATAGGAACCAGCACCTCCCGACCCCACTTAGGGACAAGCGTGTAATGAAAATGAATGGATGGATTGATGGATGGATGCATATACACCATATTCTGAAGGTTTGCAGATGTTAGTTTTTGAAATTTTGACTTAAAAACACAACATTCAAGAAGTAATTTCTTATTTTTTCTAACCACAGATACTTCTTGCTCCCACAGTGACTTAAAGAACTGCATGAGACATCAGTCTTTTTGATTTTGTTCCTCCAGACAACAGTATTCTCCTAATTGCTCTGTCTGTCTGTCTGTCTGTCTCTGAAAAAAACGTTCTTGTGACATTCTGGCTTTAGTTCTCCTTATCGGTTGCTTTTAAAGTCATTATGCTATAAGAACAGCTCATCTCTCTTCCTTTTTCCATCCCCTACTAGCTGTGACTTTTGACAAGGGTTTGGCTACTTTAGTGAACTTGTTTTTGAAACAAGTACACTAAATGTTTAGCCATTGTCCAAATCCTATTCTTATATCAAAAATCGTTGAAATGTGCACTGTGATGAGATAAGACCTTCAAGCCTATCTTACATAATCATTTTATGGGTGAAATAAACACTGCTTTCTGATAATTTTGGCTTTTACATCATTCAAGTTGAACACATGAGATCACGGGCTGAATGTGCTTTCATACCAGGAAGCAAGGGCACGGTTTCATGGCACACTCATCACTTGAGCATGAACTATGGGACAAGTATGGGGGTTTTCCCCTAAATTTGGTGTGACACTGTCCCCATGTAGATCCAGACACCTGTCCAATGGCATTCATTGTTCAATTCTTAACATCTGCATCAGGGTGTCTGATCTGAGAAATGCGTTTCTCAGATCAGAATAATTTTAACCACTATCATATTTATCACCCTGTAATAAATATGAATTATTTATTACAATATGAATTATATATTACAGGGTGATATTCATAAGTGAGAAACTAGCAACAAAAATATCCTGAGTATCATTACTAGTCGCAGTGGTTGTAAGTTTATATATTAAAGGGGTAGAATTATGCAAAATTGACTTTTTTGGAGCTTAATATCATAATCTAATGTTATTCCTTCCAAAACATACCTTGAGTGTTGCTTTGATTCTTCCATACATTGTTTTGGATTCTTTGTAAGTGGTTAAAATTATTCTGTAAAAACCTTACAGCAGTTTAAGTGCAAACAAACAATGACCAGGACCAAGACTTAAGAGCCATCACTGAGAGTTTGCCCTTAATTTTAGTCTTTCCAAACCCAGGGGAACTTGGTGAAACCTTAGCAAGAGATTCAGAAGAGTTTGATGCATAGTGTCGAAAGAGATGATGGGACCTTTGTGTTATTAATGTTGTGATTTCTATATATATTCGCCAGTAATCTGCAATTTGACTTTCTAGAGTATCTCTAGAAAGTCCATTTAGTCCATTTCCAAACTCTCCAACTGTCTTAGTTTATGTCAGAGATCAGAGTTGGTTTTAAGTGCTTCCTTTGCTACACCTCTAGCACATTTCCACTCTTTTCTGTCTTTATCTTTTTTTAGCTTATGTTTCGAGGAACTGCACAGAGGAGGGCTGGTCCGAACACCTGAACTACCATGAGACCTGTGTGTTTAAAGATGTTGAAGAGCCAGAGCCAGTGGTAAGACTTTATTATTATGTTGGTGGAGTTATAATATATTTTGAACTGATCATTGTGAATCTTTTTGTTTTATTGATTGTGCTGGGCTTCTACTCTTTGGGTCACATTTGTTTTTATTATTTTTTTTTCTGTTGGGCTAGGGTTTGATTAAATATTGCCCATTTTTGTTTTTAAATTTATTTTCACCTTTGAGACAAAACTGTTGTGTTGCTGTGGTATAGTGTGAACTTTTGGTCGACTGCACTTATACAATAAGAACCTACTATTACAGATTTAATTACTGGCTATAAACTTCTGCTCTTATTATGCTCATAATTAGACAGAGTAGATGACAGATGTCAAAAATATAACATTCTTCTGCAGCAATATGAGTCCTTACAGAAAAAAGAGAAAATGTTACTGTTTTTATTACAATAAATCCCCTGCTGTCAACTGTGGCCCCCCTCCACATACAGAAAAAACATTATAAGAGTTGAGAATATTTTCATTTGCACAGGTTAAGTCATGTAAAAGTACATGAATACTCAACTTATGGATTTCAGATGTGTATGTTTAAAAGCAAGATTTTGATAATGATAGATAATTAAGAAAAAAACTTTTTTAGTGATATAAACCCTACACAAATTCACTGAATAACAAACAAATCAGGCAGGGAAAAAACAGGTGCAACAACTTGGTTTCTTAAGTGTGGACCCTTGAGCTGAAGCATCTTTTCATTCAACTTCATCTGTTAGCATACACATATTCACTTGCTGTTATCTGACTATTCTGTTTTGCAAAATTCTTCAGCTCAGTTGTAAGGACTTCTCTTATCCACAGCCCCCACAGATTTTCTGTTCCAGCAGATCTAAATCAAATGGCTGAATTTGATTTAGCCATTTCAATTCAATTATTTGTTTCAAGTGTGTTAGAGCAGGGACACGTTTACAATTCAACCAGATTGGGGTTAATAGTAATGTTCTTTATCCCTTTATTATCCCAAACATATTTGTGTTTCAAAGTTGAAATCATATGAAAGATGATGTACTAAAGTTCATTTTTTACATACTCAGAACTTTTATTTGAACAGACTCTCACTCAATTTGCTTTCCTCAGAATTTCAATAATCATCATTGAAATTCACTAAAATATTTAAGTTATTCATTCACTAAGTTTCAGCAAACTCGAAATGTTCTTTATTTGATGATTGAACAACTTGTTGGAGAGCACTTTAATGAAATATCCTAACTTGTTTTTGTTTGTCTCTTTCAGACAACATATTTCTCCAACTTTAAACAGGTGTACACTGCTGGCTATGCTACCTCACTCATCTCACTTATATCAGCTATTTTTGTCTTCACTGTTTTTAGGTAACAATTTCAAATCTTCTGCTATCTTTATTTATGCAGACACATACAGTGGGGAAACACAAAGTAATTCGAATGTATTTGTACTCTCTGCAGGAAATTTCACTGCACCAGGAACTACATCCACATAAACCTGTTTTTTTCTTTCATCCTGAGAGCCACTGCTGTCTTCATCAAAGACCTGGTTCTTTTTTCTGATGCAGATCTGGACCATTGTTTCGTGTCAACTGTGAGTGCCGCCGTTTCATCACCAACTCACCAGTAGTAAGAATTTTGTAAAAGCAGAAATTGTTGTAGATCTAACGTCCTAAAATGCTTCTGTACCTCCTCTGAACAACTTGTTTTCTTGAAAGGAGAGAGATAGAAAGATAAAAATACAGGGGATGTCTCAGAGCATTACTGATGAGGTTTTCACTTCCTGCCTTTCTGCTGATAAAGCTGCTGTCAGAGGTGTGAGTGCCCCTATTGTTTGTTTGTGAGGCCTCAGCATAAACACTTTCTGTTACTCATTTAGATGGGAAGTAAGGCTGAAATAGGAAGGAAAAGAGTAGTACAGTTTTCCTCTGCAGTACTAACAAAACAAGTACCATGACTGACATCTTTCCAAGTCTGAATAGGAATTGAAATACAAAAAAGATGCAAGTAAAACACTGGTGTTTTTGGATTTTATACGACAGTGTCTAGAAGATGATCATTTTACTTTCTTAAATTTAGATCATCAAACTATCAAAATGGAACAATACATTTCCGACGACAGTATTTGTATTTTTAAATTATATACTGAGAATTAAAGGATCATAAACATACATGGTGCTGTACAAATGCCAATGATGGCTGCTGTCACCAACTAATGGCGAGAATAATCATATGCCTACTCTTCTAAATTGGAAAGAAAAATACATTTTTGAAGCTTACTGTTAGAGAGCCATTCTAAAGACTGACATCGTGTTACCTTTAAATAACAACCATTAGATGCGATCTACAAACCAAATGATTGTATGGGAGGCCACCTAAGTAACAGCATTTTTGTGCAACTATCACAAAGGTAGACATACAAAGTTGGACCAAGATTTTTGTTGTCAAAAAAAATATATATATATATCAAATTCATGTGGGTTTGATGTGAAACAATAATGAATATGTGGAAAAGCAGCCTATGGCAGTTATTCTCAATTATCACTGCCACATTCAAATGATGTATTAATATCAGCACTTATTATCACTCTAGTGCTTGTCTGCAATTCAGATTCATAAAACAAAAAATACCTTATCCAATAATATTAATAGACTTTAGTCATTAGGATTGGATATTTAGTTCAAAATTAACTTTATTAATAGCAGTAGGGAAAAAGCTGTTAAGACATGTCAAAATATCAGTTTTGATTGATATATTTTTCCCGAAGGCAGCAATTCATCCAGGTGGTGGGCAGGATATAGTGAGTCTGTCAGAATATTGTATGCACTCTGCAGGCAACATCAGTTGATGAATTGTCCAGAGTAGGTAGCTGTTGGTCGATGATGTTCTTGGCAGTATTTATAAATCACTGTAGAGATTTATATCTTTCTGCAGAGCCATACCACACCAAGATGCTGTGAAAGATGGAGTTATAGAAGGACGTTATAAGCTGTTGTAACAAGTTTACTCTCCTGAGTTTTCTAAGAAAATACAGGCACTGCTGTCCCTTCTCAGCCAGGACTGTGGTATTTATTTGTCCATAACAAATCAGTTGCCACATGGCCTTCAGGTTAACATTGATGTTCCACTTCTCTGTATCTATCATAATGAACAAGCTGGATTTATTTATAATCTCAATTCAGACAGTGACCTCTGGGCACTTCTTAATAGACAGGATCTACACCAAGTCATTTATCATATACTTTATTGAAATATTCATTCATTGAGAAATCTTTCCTGTCCACCTTGAGATTAAGTTTTTTTTATGACTGCTGCTCAGTTCTGACCCTTCAGCATCATGGGCCAGTGGCTGCAGCAGTTGTTGCCGTCAAATAAACCGAGTCTTTTAGATGCTGGCACAGTGGTAGTTTTAAATATAAAGCAGGAAAACAGGGAAGCTGTCGATAACACAACTGGAGCAAACCACAGAGAAATCATGCCATTACCATGACAACTGCACTGCTGTGAAAAAAGTGTTTTTCCTCTTACAGATTTCTTCTGTTTTGGCCTTTTGTCACCCGAAAATGTTTTAGAACATCAAACAAAATTTTAATATTGGATACAATTGACTTGCGTAAATGCAATAAACAGTTTTCAAAGTTATCCAAACCATCCTGGCCCTCTGGGATAAAGTAAATATCCCCTAACCCTAATAGCTAGTTGCACAATCTGAGCAGCAACAACTCTCATCAAGTGTTTGCAATAACTGTTAGGTCAGCATAATTAATTATGGCAAGCTTCTCAGGTCTTGAAGAAGCAAAATAGTCCCAAAAGGTCACGATCATGTTGGACTGTCAGTATGATGGTCTGATTTGGAAATGTGCTAATTTTGGAACCAATGTGACATTATGGACAACTTCCAAAATTGTACCACTTTTGACATTCCACAGAATACATTCCCAAAACTCTCATCATCATAAACTTCATGATGATGATAATTATAAAGAATGTCTTGTCAAATGTGAGATGAGTCTTTATGTGCTTTGGGGTAAGCAATTGTTCCTTGGATATCTGCCATAGAAGCCAATTTACCCTGGAAGTTGGCACGTTAGTATATATAAACCCCAAAGCACAGAAGGAGGCAGAGGGCTAGAGTATATCAGAGCTGTCATCCAAACTCCAAGAACATATTGAAAAAATGGACCCAAGGGATGAAGTGCTCAGTGAAAATCTCAGACAATGGCAACTGGAAGAGAAGGATCTGAAGGAACCATCACGGGAGGAAAAGAACATGCATTGGATTTACCATCGACAATTAGCTGAAGTGGCTGATAGGACCAAATCCTACCAATGGCTGGAGAGGGCTGTACTGATGGACAGCACAGAAGGTCTGGTCATGGCAGCACATGAGGAGCCCTTGATCACCAGAGCAATAAAGGCACAGATGTACCACACCAGGCAAGGCCCCAGCTGCAACAGGGAGTAAAGTACCAGGAGGAAAGGAATACATGGAACACCATAACCAAGAGGATGATATACAGAAACATCTGTACGGATTAAAAAGTGGTGACCCTAGGATTATCTATCTGTCTACTTATCTGCAAATAAAAAAACAATTTTAAATTTGTAAATGTTTCAAGTTCTCTTCAATAAAAAAATATTAATTGAATAATTTCTGTCTCTACCATGACTGTACACCCAAAGTTTCAGGTTTGTGAAGAAAATGAAACAAATTATTTACGTTCTCCACAAGAACAAAAAGTCTATCAACAACGGTTGTTATAAGTTTTGGTAATGTAATCTGCCAAGTTAAGTGAAGTTTACAACCTTGTCTGATGTTTGTCTTTGCCTTGTCCCGCAGACAGCCTGCAAGTCTGCTGTGGCCTTTTTCCAGTTTAGTATCCTGGCCAACTACTTCTGGCTACTGGTGGAGGGGATGTATCTACAGACGCTGCTAGCACTCACCTTCGTCTTTCAAAAGAAATACTTTTGGTGGTATATACTAATCGGTTGGGGTGGGTTTTTCTGTTACTTTCTCAGAGTTTCCTGTTAGAGCGGTATCAAGTTTCTGTTGCGTAATGATTTGATTTGTGTGTTTTTTTTACCTTTATTCCTAGGTCTACCGACGATAATCATTGCAACCTGGATTCTCAGTAGAAACTTCTACAATAATAAGGGGTGAGTGAATGCTGTGGCTGCTGGTGAAAGTCAGATTTGTTTTTTCTTGTAAGAATAAGCAGACACACTGAAATAGCCACATATCTAATTTAAATAACAATGCTCTCACATATATGCTTCATGTTAGAAGGGACACAAACAGATTTAACTAAGGGGTTTTTTTTAGCTGGAAGAACTAATATTTTGAACTTCAAATGTAGACTTAGAAACCATCTCTCAAGACTTCCTGCTTAGAGTTGTAATCTGGCATGTCAAGCCAGTTTGTGTCTCTGGAGGTGATAAGCTGCTTAATACAGCAGAGGGATGAGGAAATTAGAAATTGAACAATGTGCCAAACTCTAAATATGGTTTCACTTTGAACAGAAATAAAACTCCCTATCCAGAACGTATGGAAAATGTACTTGTTGACCGGTTGGCAGTTAAAGAAGTTTAGATGCTTTGTAAGGAGCCCGGAATAAAGAGCAATGTGCTTGGATACGAGTGAACATGGAGCTCATAAAATCCTAAGCTGCTTAAACATACAGTAGTTTCTAAGTAAAAAAAATAAATAAATAAACTGGTTTAGAGAGATGTCAATCAGAAGTATTACCTTTATTTCTGATTTCCAGTGTTTATAAAGCTTAGATGTATCTATATCTATTTCATCCCTTTCAGATCATTCTTTAACAGTAATAGTATATGAACACCTAGTAGCAGTGTTAAAAATAGATATTAAATCTTTTTCCAAGGGAGTGATTATCAGTTTCACCTATATTTTAAAATATAGCTGATATTTTAACTGGCTTTACCATTTGCAGGGTTAGCTTGCCAAACAATATTCTGCATTGATGTTTCAATGCAGAATATTTTCCCCGATTGACTCAGCCAATAAACAGGCAATTCTGCAAAGATGTTAAATTTAATGTGCTATGGTTCCTTTATAAAATTGGTAAAATCATAATGGGAAGGTGTTTCAGAGAAAGATTTACAGTTTAATTTCTAACATTCTGGGTCCAGAAAATGTTGCATATTTCATGATGAGACTTAAAAGTGTGTGGCCTCATATTGCTCAGTTTATTGCAAATCTGGGTTTTATGCATCCCAGGTGCTGGGATGACACAGATGTGGCCTTCATCTGGTGGATCATTAAGGGTCCAATAACTGCCTCCCTACTGGTGAGTACACTGCAGATAAAGTGGGAGCTCTTGGTGGATCAAAAGTCTAGGATCTGTGCTGATGTTTGACTATAATTTTGTTTTTATCTGATCTGCAACAATCCACAGTTACGAGAAAGCAACTTATTTCTTGAGGTTTGATCATATGATAGACAAAAATAACTGAGTATGTTCGAGTGTCTTTCTATTTGTTTTCTAAAGTATTGGCTGTAAGTGGGATTTGACGTATCAGTAGATCCTAAAAAAGTTAAATTTGTTAAATTAATCACAATACAAACACACCACAAATTCCACATTTTCTTTAGTTATTGAAGATTAAGTCTGAATGGAAAGGCTGTGTGTGGGGAACAACGTCTTTCCTGTTACAAAGGAACTAAAAGGAAGAGTTGAAGCAAAGTACATTTAAATAAAGGATTTGATTCATTGCTAATTGCCGGTGGGATCAGCTCTTTGTTAGCACAATGCCTTTCAGTGGAAAGGCATCAACAATCTGTAGAAAAGCAAACATTGCTCCCAGTCAATATGGGAAGAGTTGCAAGGTCATCTTCAAACTATTTAAAGCCAATTATTCTACAGTGAGAAAATTTTTTATAAGTGGAAAACATTTAAGGCAGTGTCCAGCATTTCTGAGAATGTAGCACATTCCCCCCAGGGTCACTCTGGGCATTTCTCAGTGGAAGAACAAATCCCAAGAGCTCCATCTCAGACTCCACAGACCTTATCCATGTATCATATTTTGCATGGATAGTTACTATGAGAAAACTGTTTTTTTTTTCTTTTTCTTTAAGAAAGATCAGTAGAACAACTTAGGTGTGCAAAGCTCCATGTGAGCAAAACTCACATGGAGCATATCGATATGCAAAGCGCCATGTTTTCAAAAAGCAAACATTCTAACTGTTGAGCATAGTGATGGAAAGTTGATGAATTAGGGTTGCTTTCCCAAGACAAGACCTGATCACCTCACATTGCGTTGACCATGAAGTCCTCTTTATGATTATGTTTTATAGAGTCAAATGGCCCAGTCACAGTTCAGATCCTAACCTGTTTGAAATGATGTGATGGAACCATAAAGAGGGGTTATTAGGTAGTTTTCAGCCACTTAATGCCAATTTATATCGCAATCAAGTAATTATGTTACTTTAAGTTGTACAAATACTGAATATATCAAACCTAAAAGAACTTGGAATCCTAAAAATTGGCCTCTATAACCTCCTACTCTTTCCAACGCTCTGCCTTTAGTACGTCATCACAACATTGGACCGAGAAGTAATTCATATGATAAGCTCTCCAGACATGCAGCTCCACCAAGTGTTTGTTAATTGTTGCTAGAAGAGTTGAGGAGCAAAACATTAAATAAACAATCTAATGTTTTTCTTCTATGTAGGTGAATTTTATCATCTTTCTAAACGTGATCCGTATTCTGGTTCAGAAGCTGACATCTCCTGGAGTCGGTGGCAACAATACAAGTCACTTTAAGTGAGAGAGCATAAATAGTTCTCTATGAGCATCTGCGCTGACACATGGCTGTATACCCATGTAATCCTTATGTCTCTGCTGTGTGTGTTTGCAGGCGACTGGCCAAATCCACACTGCTGCTCATCCCACTTTTTGGGATGCACTACATGGTGTTCGCCTTCCTACCAGAAAATACAGGAGCAGAAGCTCGGATCATAATCGAGGTTGGCATGGGATCCTTCCAGGTACGCCTAGAACCACATAAAAAAAAAAGGAAATATAAAGTTTCACAACTTTTATCACATGTTCCTCTTTTAAAGGGATTTGTTGTAGCCTTGCTGTACTGTTTCCTGAATGGAGAGGTGAGTACACGTTATGCATATTCTCTCTTTTGATCTGTCCATTCAGAGAACTGAATCTCACATAGCCAATAACGACAAATAAATGTTGAAAATCTATTTTATGATGTCAGATCAAGTTTGATTATGTCATTGAATAGGTCATTACCACCATCTGGTGGATAAAATTGTTGATTTGCCTGGTATCTTTCTTCCTTTATTTAGCCTCACTTATCAAATTCTGGTACTATAAAGGAGTTCGGATGTGTACTGTACATATAAATATTTAAATGATCTCTTTATTCTTTTTGTTTCCCTTCCCAGTTATCAAATTTTCTTGAAATATTTCAAAATAGAGTTGTCAAGCTTTTGTCAACATATTTCATAATTTGTAGATTATTGGGATGGCTTCTCATGCTGTCAAAAAAAAAAATATATATATATATATATATATATAAATTTTGGTGTAATCACTGGATACATAACAAAAATAAGCTAAAACTAGAAACCTTAAGTGCTGGACCTTTTCATCAAAGCTGTGTTTGATTTTTAGGTGCAGGCTGAGCTGAAGAAGCGATTTTGGAAGTGGCAGACTGAGAGTTACCTGAGCTACAGTAAACGACGGCGTACGCTGTTCAACGAAAGCAGCACGGTCACACAGATATCTGTTCTGGACAAATCCAGCCCCAAAGAGCAGCAGAGCTCCGAATCACATGCCCTTACACCCAATAATGTGTCTGCAGTCTGAAAACTATGAGACGGGTCTCGCAGATGAGTTATTGTTTTTTGTATCGCACAGATCATGCTGTGCATAGACTACACCTCCCAGCCTGATTGTTGACGGGTCTGTTTATCCTGTGAGACCTCTGAACTTGCTGTGCAAGAAGTCAGCATCATCCCACACACGTTTACAGCACATTCAGAATTCCCTCCAGACACCAGAGTTTACAGTGTTGCTGGAAAGCTACGTCATTTGCTTTGGGGCAACTCCTCCACATTTTAATTTCCAACACCGAGCTCTTTCTGCTATTTAAAGAAGAAATAAGAAAAAAATCAAAGGTGAACAGGAGTCTTGTTCAAAACTCTAGTAAATCAAGGAGGATCATAAATGAAAAGCAGTACATTTTAATTCAATACAGTCCCAAAGCTTTGATTCACCAGTCTTATTAAGTTAAATTAGAATGTTTTCACACTTAAATTTGTCACAAACAACTCAACTAAAAGCAGCAAAATACACTACATCAGAAAATAAAAGATTTTGTACAGTGAACCAAGAGAGTTTTTATTATGTCAAATGTTCACATTTTCCCAACAGACACAAATGCCATACTGGGGTACTAAAATGGCTTTGTGGTACTACAAGTACAACATACTTGACATTAAGGTGTAAATTTTCTTTCTCAGTCGATGCTGAACCTGCAACCACAATACTAACCTGAACATAAGTAGCCATTTCTTTTGTCTGTACTTTGTGTCATTATGTATAATAATTTTAATCTGGGGGATACCTTCATGAGGAGCCCTTGGGTACAGTAAGAGGAAATCATACTTGTACACAAAGAGTATCAGTTCTTTTCATCAAATGTTACTCTGACAATTGTAAAATTATATGAGTAATAAATGAGATACTGTTCTTTTTCAATAGGTAAGGCATATTTTACATTTAAACTTTTAGCGTGTAGCTGAATAACTGAAGGTTTCCTACAATCCCTTAGATGTCGTACAATATAAACACCCAATTTTACAACACTTCTGTTGGCTCTCAGGAAGAATTCAGATTCAAACATTTGTAAGCTTTTCTCACCCTTAATGTTTTACTTTTACAGTCAAGAAATCCAAGGTTTTCCTTGTTTGTTTTTTCATCTAAGCAGACTTCATAGCTGAGTCATCTTTTTCTTTTTCTTTTTCATTTTTGCTACCAGGCTCCACCCATACCCCAACAAATTTGATCAGAACCGACAGAGGCTTAAAAAGGTTTGCTGGGTGCCATGTTACACCTTATCAACTCGACACCAACCGTTAACCCACTCATGTGCATTGTCCTTCATACTCTAATATGAATAGATGTGCTTTTAATAATGACCAGAAAACCTTCCTGCAATTACTTCGAGAAACTATAGACAAGGTAGTTACCTGGTATTATTGCTTGTTTGCATTTGTCCAACTATCCATGTAAAAAAAAAAAAAAAAAAAGCTGTGATACCTGCGATTTTGAAAGATCCAGCGTCACCTTTTTTCTTTAAACTTTGGTCACTCCTGTGATACATTACATGTCTATTTAGGAGATGAAAATCCACGATGCCATCCGTGGCTATGTCTGCAACATGTTGCACAGTGCATTAGCGCACACCTGGAGCACTAGACTGTAAAAGCCTTTTGTTTTGTCTTTGTGAATGAACAGTGTTTTGTGACTGTTGCAGTTGACTTAAATGATTTATACACTGACTATACTGAATTTGTTCAATTTGTTTGGCTATAGCATCCTTACGGTATCAAGTTGGCGTTTGCAGGGAATATATATATATTTTTTTTTTCTGTAAGACATTTAATGACAGTTTTTTTGTAAAATCATATAAGAAGATCACATTTTAGGCATAAATTAGGTTGTTGTGTTTAATAGCGACTGAATAGGCTGCTTTGACACTACTAATGTATCAGTGTAGGTTTTCTTGACACTGTAGGTAATTTGCACAAATGTACAGCATTGTGTATGTATGCATATACATAAACTGCCTGCCGGATAAAAGTTGCCACAAAAGTGGTCACAGAATACTGTGACTTAGATTTTAGTACATTTGTAGTTGCGTTGTTTTTGTAATCTTCTGCAATGTCACAAGATTTATTTCCATCCAGTGTCAAATTACTTTTTCACCAAGATCTTGTATTGATGATGGAGAGTCTGACAACTGTGCAAAGCCTTCTCCAGAACATCACTTAGATTTTCAGTGGGGTTAAGCTCTGGATTTTCATGCTCCCTGAACGACTCGTTCACAATTTGAGCCCAGTGAAGTTTGGCATTGTCATCTTTGAATATCTATTGATGGAATACAATGATTATTCAGTATATTCAGGTAGACAGCTGACCTCATAATGTTGCTGAACAAAAACCTGAGCAACTGCAGCTGCCACCACAGCTTGTACAGTAGACGGCATGATGGGTGTATCCGTTCATCTGCCTCTTTTCTTACTCTGATGTGCCCATCACTCTGGAAGAGGCTAAGTCTGGACTCATCAGATCACATGACCTTCTTTCATCGTTACAGAGTCCAATCTTTATGCTCCCTTGCAAATTGTAGCCTTTTTCTCCAGTCAGGCTCACTGATGAATGGTTTTCTTATGGCTACACAACTGTTTGGCCACAATTGGCTGAGTTCGCTTCACATTATTCATGTGGAACCACTCTTACATTCACCATTTATCCTCAATTTATTTCACCAAACACTTCAGTGATCACAGATCATGGTCATTCACAGGTTTTTCCCAACCATATTTCTCAAGACAGGTTTAGTAGATTTTGCAATCTCTGTAGATGTTATCTCTGCCTGATGCCAATGCATTCTTAAATAGAGTAACATCTTTTTCACAGGATTTGTCGTTCAACATGCTCAGTTATATTCATATGGCGACTTTTATTTTCACCAGGCAGTGTATACAGATAATGTGTTTATATACGTGTATATTTAAATGTTTGTATGAAGGAGCTATAGGCCTCAGCTACTGACCAATACTGTGCCTTTTTCCACACCGTTTTTCACAGTGTTTATCATCAGCGCAGGTAAGTTACATTTGTTGATTTTGTGCAACTGTATCTTGTACATCATATACATATTTTTATGCTGAACAAATTTGCCTCTGTGTTCTTTTGTAACTTTAGAAAGGATGATTTAGTGTGATTAATATGAAGTTAAGATGCCCATGTCGAGTGTGCATACTCTCCTCTTACCATAAACGGAGCACATACGTAATAATTCACTGCTCAAATGTCAAGAAGTATTGAGCCTTGGTAAACTAATTTATGGACTTTTACGTAATTTGACATGTTACAGCCAGAAACTTACTATATTTCATAAGCTTTTGTGAGTTGGACCAATAAAACGTATTGCATAATTGTGAAGGGAAAGTGGGACATGGTTTTTAAAAGTGTTTTTTACAAATAAAATACTAAAAATGTGGGATGAGTTTCTCTTCTGTCCCTTTACTCCGATTATATCTAAATATAAGTCAGTGAAGCCATTCATCTTGAGAAATCATCTAATTAGTAAAGAATCCAAAATTAAACTTATTTAGTTTGTGTTTAAAATTCTGAATGCATTACAAAAAAAATCATTTTCAAGATGTCATTTATCTGTTTGGGAAAACAGATAAAAAAAAACAGATTTTCGTCACCTATTTTTTAAGAAAAGAAAAGTAGATTTTACACTATAAAGATAAATTTGGTCCATGTTTACATGAAACTACTCTACACACTCTGGCATGAAGTCCAGATCAAAGGTCTATGGTCATAAAGTGACAAAATTTAAATTAATTTACTGGTGTGAAAATGTTGGGACAGCATAAAAAATTAGTGCCAACAAGTGAGCCAACAAGTTAAACATTTATTTTTATACACTTTTCTTTTTCATAATATACGAAAACACTTGATATTCACAAAAAAAGATGATACAATGAAAACAATTGAAAAGGAGCAATTAAAAGAAGCTCACATTATACAGTCAGCAACCTAGAAACAAAATGCTGAGCCCAACGTCATCATTTCAGCAGATTCAATCAATATAGTTAGGCATATCATTTTAAAACAACCACTATAAAAAAACTAATAAAAAATCTGGCCATGCTTCACAGTAAAAACGCAAAGTCTTGCAGCTTTTATGGCACTGTACTTTCCCTCATGTCTGTTAACATTCAAAGGAAAAGGTTTTTACAAAGTGAGAACTAAGATCCACAAAACAGTTCACAGTTAACCCCCGCAAAACACACCTTTTAGCTTATTTGCTGCCTCATGCAGTCATTACAGTAGTTTCAGCTCAAGAGAATATCGTCTCTTATAATCTTGTCTCACAAAAATGCATGCATCGGCCTTTCTGAGTACAGGGGAATTACGTGAGGCTTTATTTAATAACACAATCCCTATTTAAGAAAATAACATTAAAAACATGAGAACAATCAGCATAAAATCTTTAGATGGCAGCTATTCACATAAAACTCCATTTACATTTACAAAGTACAACATTTGCAGCTTGTTTCTGTTTTGCACATTTAAACTGCAGCTTAAGTCACAACTGTTGGCTACAGAAGACTTCACCTAACTACTTCATACTTCAGAACAAGTTCAAATAATAGATGCAGTATAATAATAGCAATTCCTTTGTCTGACATCAACATAGTACTGGCGATATAAGGCTCCAACTCCTTTATTCAACAACCAAAGGAAATAAAGCAGTTCAGATTGTCTTTAATGTTTGTGATGGATGCTTAACTGAGCCAGAGCGGAGGTGATGAGTGATTGTCCAGCCCTTTCCCCAGATTGAACAGGGCCCTCTTATGGCTGCAGCTGGAACTGCGCTGCTATTACTGCAGCTCAGGGTGAACACACAGCACAGCAGGACGGTACAGTTTCTGATCAGCCCTTCCCTCATTGCATGGGTGAGACACGTGTGGGAATTACACTGATATGTGCTCAAAGTTGAATGTCTGGAATAATCTGTGTAAGAAGGAATGGTTAAGGGATGCAATGAAGCTTAAATACATTAATTTTGGTCCATTTTGTCATTTTTAGGCTCCAAAGGAAAATGCCGTTTAGTCTGAAAATGAACCAAATTATGTATAATGAATACATAAGACAATACAATACTGTCATTATCTGGCATAAATAAATAATCAGTATTTAATGAAAATGTCATAATCTACTTATTTTTAAAAAAATATCTGGAGTCCATTACAACTCCTGAAAAGCATAAAACTTCACTGAAATGTGTACATATGATGTAGGGAACAGTGTGTAATTGTAAGACAAAACACTGCTTTAGTGAAAACAATTAAATAGTCATATTTTTAACTCGTCCTTGAAAATGATTAAAGTACTCTCAAGGCTTCCATGTTTTAAGTACAATATTTTTGCCACAAGCAAGGAAAAACTGTGCATTAACCTCTTGTTTTACTTTGCAGTTTTGTTTTTAAAAGCAAAGAAAACTCTGTCAAACAGAAGTCAGAATACTGGTTTTGTGCTTGAAGGCACTTCTGGACACACAAAGCAGTGTGGAGAGTTGAGATTCAGAGGACAGAAGGACACACCTGCAAAAATAACCTCTGCAAAACAAAAACTCAGTGAGTAATCAAATAAGTCATATTTGGAATGAGAGGATTACACCACAGTAACATAAAAATATTATTCTGCCATCACTGTAAAAATAAAAGAAAACCCTCTTTCATTTTGGAGTTTTATGTATCAGGCAGCAATAAACATGAACTTTTTTTTAACCAGGTCGTAAAAAGTATTTTTGATCTAACATCAGGTGTCCAGAACACATCAGATTTACCTTATGGTTATTTCTCAAAGATGGAAAAGTCAAGTAGACTCTCTTAGTTTGTCTATAACATAAGGTGGAATGTAGAAGCCAGGTTCTGCTTATTAAAGGATCTGATCAAATAAACAAGTGTGGCCACCTCTTTGAAAGCAGGATCTTTTCAGTCTGCTGCTGAACATTTAACAGATGAAAAGGTGAAAAGTCATCAGCAATAACCTTAGAGAAACAATTGTTGTGGTCCATCCATCTGGAAAAGACTTTACAAAGTAATCAGATTAAAAGACTGAATAGATGTGGCTTGTGTGAAGTGAGTTCGAGGAAAAGACATGGCAGGTCAACTCAGTTTTGCAGAGCTTCAGATGAACTGCCACGTACAGTAGTGGAGGTATGAAGGTTTAAAGGACGACGGTGTTTAAACCTGGTGTTTAATGTCCTAGTCAAAGTCTAGACATCAATCTGATTGAAAGTCTGTGCAAAAACAAATATCTGCAAATGTTGATGGATTCAAGAATGGTTGGAAAGAAGGGTGGCAAAAAAAATTCTGAACTGTGTGAAAGGCTGATCCAGTCGAACAACAAGAAAATGACTATTGAGAACTTCTGCTACTAAAATCTGTCCCACAAGTAGCTGATTCACAGTATGAGATGTATTTAGGTTTTCACACACAGCATCTTCATTTTTGCTTCATCTTCACTTCTTAAGTACTGACTATGTGGACTTGGTTATGCTCTTCTGACACATGAAGGTAGATCTAAATTATTTTACAACCTGGTACAAGCCAGATCATTTGTGATATGTAAACAGTTAAAACAGGGCGTACTTTTTGTTTAAACCATTCTTTATATGATCCTTCCTCTTGGGTTCTCAAGCAGCAAGACACCAAATACCTCAAAAAACAGAAAATGGGAAGTGATTGAGGTTTCTCAGGATGTAGACCTTTCATTGAAGACCTTTACATTATCTCTGCTACAGAGACAGTAGATGTGACAGAATAATTAATATTACAATGCTCTGTCTCCACAGCAGCCCATTCAACACTAAAATAAACCTTGCATCCAGTTAAAGCACTGACTTCTCAGAAAAAAAGAGAGAGAGAAAGACAAAAACAACTGCATAACAACAGTTACTTCAACTTCATGCAAGTAAATGAACTCACAATGTTTTCATTGACATTTTTTGTACTGGTGGCTGTCCTCTGAAGTTTTGAATAGAGGTGTTTGTGGTCGTATTAGACAAACCTCAGCGTGTCTCAAACATTAAAGTCAGAATCAAAACCCTGTGTCTGTTTTGGCTTTTCACATAACAGTAGAAAACATTTCTTTCCGAAAACCACCGATTATTTTTCTCCCTGACATTCTTCTGTCTGCTTGGATTCATCACACATGTTCACTATAGAGCAGTCACAGCTTGACAGTAAGGAATAATATTTATAAATCATTTATAGTCACTTTATATCATATTGGCTGCAGACATTTGTCTAAATAATTATGTTGTAGGTGAAACCAGACACAAACAGCAGCAGATACTCTCTGGTTATTTGTCCTTTAAAAGCTCACTACATGAATTTAGTCTTGCAGCTTTAAGTCGCTATAGACACCAGCGTTGGAAATCGGTGCAAGACAGGCAGATTTATTCTGAATGTCGGCAAGGAATTTGGAATAAGCTCTTTAAGCCACAGTTACATTTCGCTTGATGCAACACAGATTGTTGTTTTTATTCTCCACTAAAGTTTCAGTCATCTATGCGTCACGATTAATCCGATTCAAAATGTACAAGATATGCTGACAGTCACAACAATAGCTCCTGCAAAGCCACTGAAGCTGTCACACAAGTTTTTTTGCAGGGTAAATAAAGCCCAACGTAAAATGAAAAGTAATCTCTCACTTTTCTAATGTATTTACAGCTCTGTGATTAGTGTCTTTTTGCAGCTACTAGCTATACAGGAATGCTGAGGAACATTTCGACGGACTGGAATCAACTGTTTGAGGACGTCCCTAATTAACAGACTGGTCCCGTCACGTTGCTCAGCAGCACCAGACAACTTTTAAAACTATCACAACACATAGAGACAGATGGCGATACTTCTTAATGTTTCAGCCAGGAAACAGCAGAGTGCAGTGAGTCCTTATTTGGCACATTCAGGTTCACACAAGAGGCTGTTTGGGGTCACTGGAGTTCAGCTGTGTCTCCATGGTGGATTCATCAGGGTCTGTGTTGAAGAAAGGGTCGGTGAGGTTGGTCATTGGGACGATGGTGGGCGGGTTGGGGTCGGCGCTGGCGGCAGGTCCGGTAGAGACACCCCCACAGGGGCCACTCAGGTGGCCGGGGTCTCGGCCTGCAGGCTGGACATTCGGATCTGCGAGCTGCTCTTGCTGAGAATGGACAGCTGCGTCCCCCCGTTCACCCCACTGCTCGCCAGCGAAGGATGCCGGTGCTTCAGGTCCACAGCAAAGTACCTGTTCACCGTCCAGCTGCGCCATTTCCTCTTGATCTCCGATTGCACCTTGAGGGATATACTTCACAAGGTCATTATTAATGGACCGCGCTGGATAGAGACGAGCTCTCTGCCCTTCATTCTCTACAACTGACCTGAAGTAATCTGTGCTGAATCAAAATAAACTTTTCCCTGCTGGAAAAAAAGCTCCAAAAGTATCTGCATGTCAAATGGATAAGCTAAAAAGCATAAAAACTAAAGGAAAACATTACATAAAGCATGTAATTTATTTTTTTACAAGATATCTTTCCTTAATATTTTCTTAATGAGTCGTCAGGTTCAGTATGCTATGTTAAAATAATTACATTTTAAAAACTTTTAACCATGAAAAACCATGTAATCAATTTTTGCAATTATTTAACAAAAAACTGACTAATTAAAAAATACAGAATCAAGGATAAATACAGACATTTAAAAACTGCTACAAGAAAACAAAACTTTGCATGCTTTAAGCGAATTTTGACCTAGAAAAAAAGACATTACTTAGTATTTCAATTTTAATAGATAACTTTAGGATTTCACTATTAAGCGTTTGACTGTTTTTGGTTATTTTTGTTTCATATACAACTTTTAATTAATAAACTGAATTATTTTATTTTTTATTATTTTATGTTGTTTGTGTAAAGTTTTTTAATTATTTTTTCATTATTCTATTTTTTTGGTATTTTCTACATTTTAGACATCAATTTCTCTGTATTGTTTTCTTTCGCTCCATCATTATCTACTTACTTTCAAAAAATGCATTCTGTGTTACAAGTATTATTACTCATCAATTTATTTATTTCACAATTTTTTTTTTCATTTCTAAAGCCTTTTTGTTTTTACATGCATATGTAAAAAAAAAAAACACCAATTTAAATTAATGGGTAAATGAGAAAAAATATTCTTGTTATTATTAACATATCAATTAATACTACAAACTTAGCTTAGATTTTCTTTTCATTTTTGTTATGAAACTGCAAATGAAATGCCTCTAAAAAGGTTTTGCGTTAGCATTATGAGATCAATCTTTCTGCGCAATGAGCTGCTTATTTATATCCAAACAAACTTTACAGATTTCAGTGCAATTACAACATTGAAAAAAATATTTTTTTAACAATAAATTATAAAGTAAAAATAAATTCAAGGAGTAAAATCATTAAAAAAAAATCTAACCAGCCAATTTAGGTTTTGTAAGTTAGATGTCTGGAATCTGGAGTTAATTTTTTCTTGAATCTTGCATTGATACACTTTTTTGAATAAGATGATTTGAAATGTTTAAGTTGAGACTTACCTCTCCGTTCAGAAAGCAGTAGAGAACAGCCACCACAAATCCCTGGAGGAAAACAAAACACAACTGAACATTGAACAGCTGCTGCTAAACAAGCCCATACGTTTCACCCATTAAATCAAGTTCGCATTTTTGTAAGTTTTTCGATTAAACTTTAAACTACTGCAATTAAAGTTGCAACACAAATGTCTTAGCAATATGAAACAGTAATTATGCAGAACTATGTAAGTTCATTCTAAAAGGAGATGCAACTCTACATATAATATGCCAGATTGTGCCATTGTTGCATAGTGTGATTAATTTAGAAAGCCACCTTACTGACCTGCAAAAATGGTTAGCATTTGTAAAACCGTACAGAATTACACTTTATATAATTGAGCGAAAATTAAATCCTAGTCAGTTTGGGCACAAAGTCTTTCTGACTTCTCATCAAGACAAAATCTATTTTTGAAGTAGAGGCCATAATTATATTCAAACACAAGCAAATATTTTAGTCTTGAAAAACATTTAGTTTTGTATGTATTTTCAGTTCTGATGTCTTATCTCGTCTCTTGCTTGACAAGTTTAAACAATAATAAAGGAAAAGGAGGAAGAATAAGACAAAGATGAATAAGAACAAGGTTTCTTTTGGTACAGTAGAAAATGGATTCCAATAGACGTTATATAATTATTCAGAAAGATGAACAAGTGAATGTGTATTTATTCTCTCTATCAGTAGGGGGAAACCAAGGTAAACGCTTTTAAATGTTTCAATCAAATTAGTCTAAATTTGACACAGGTTCAACTCATACATTTCTCTATGTTAAAGCTCTCTGAGTAAATAAACTAAACAGGAAGTGGACGGAGTCACCTGAAAGGATCCCAGACCGAGCTCAAAGACAAGACGTTCCCTCTTGCTGACGTTTTCCGGGGAGAAGGCGAACACGGTGTAGTGGATCCCAAACAGGGGGATCAGCAGCAGAGTAGAACGGGCCAGTCTCCTGCAACACAGCAAATATTTGAGTGATTTAGCCATCGTTATACACTGCCTGGCCAAAAAAAAAGTCGCCACCAAAAAATGGTCACACTCTCTAATATTTTGTTGGGCCGCCTTTAGCTTTGATTACAGCCCGCATT
>CAEGAE010031631.1:0-43769 GCA_903067095.1 Girardinus metallicus | reverse complement strand
ATAAAAACAAAGTCATGCAACAGAATCAACAATCAAAACATTCATTAAATTCATAAATGATTATGTTTCATAAACAACTCTAAACAGGTGGGTTTTTAGTGGAGATTTAAAGGCACTCAGTGTTTCAGCTGTTTTACAGTTTTCTGGAAGTTTGTTCCAGATTTGTGGTGCATAGAAGCTGAATGCCTTTCAAATGTAAAACATTTTAAAGGTCTTTGCAAAGTAGCTAATCCAGGAGCACCATTCACTTCCCTTGGTGCTGATTGACTGAACCCTTAAATGCGGAAGCTGTGAAAAGGAGATTTTTAATTATGAAATCAGATAACAAAATTTAGATTTTTTTTTTTTCTTTTTAGTTTTTTAGTTTGAACTGATCTGAATTTAAAGTTGTCTCACCACCTGAATCCCATCCTGGCCTAGCATGAGCATCTGTTACCAATTCAAATATAATGCTATAAAAACATTTTTTTTTCTCTCCTTTACTTTGCTGTTGATTTAGGAGAACATATAAAATTCATGCTTTTTTTTTTTCCGTTGACTAATCAGACTCTTTCAACACTAATAAACTGCTCAGCATGAATTTCTGGCTGGGAGTTTTGTTATTAGATTTAATCCAATTTCTCACATAGTAAATTAGTTCGATGAGTGATTATAGGCTTAAAGAAGCAAACCCCATAATGCAGTGCAGAGATAAAACGCCTCTCCAACGCCTCCAACTTCTGAATCATCCTCAAGGCCACGAGCGAACACAGTAAAGCTGGTGTGGGCTTTAGAAACGTAGTAAAAAAAGAATCCTGTGATGGACAGCTGCTGGAGCCTGACGAGAATAAACCCACCTCATCAGACAGTAGACATTTTATTTGTAATTAATGCATCATTTTGGCATACTAATGAGCTAACTGTTAGTAGTGGAGGCCAGGGAAACATTTAATAAAGATGACTCAGATCTGATTTCGATGATGCGACAATAATAACAATGACGCTGTCTGCAAAACGTCATTCTATGTCTTCAGTCGTATTCATTTTGGAAATAAAAAACTTCAGAATAATCTTTTCAAGCTGCAGAGCCTCTAAATCTGTATCCATACTGCTGAAACTATGGATGTCCATAACACTGATTTAAGAAAAGCTCACACTGTTAAATGTTTTTTTATGTGCTGTAAGTACATGTTGGAAAAATGTATATAAAAAAAAAAAAACAGCAAAAAAAAAAAAAAGTGACAATCTTCCCATAATAAGCTTTACTGCTCTGAAGAGTCATTAATAATTCATGAACGGAGCCATAACCATCTGTGTGCTGAGAGACTGAGAGGAGTTGCACTAAACAGCTCAATAAAATAACAGTTTCCTTTTTTAGCCAATTGAAACCAAGAACATATGAATGCATTTTAAAGCTGCTTTAAACTACTTTCATTAGCCATTAGCAAACCGCTAACTGTAACAGCTACTACATAAATTTTTAGTTGGTAAATATTACAAGTCTTCTATCTTACCTTTTTGAGACATAGCTTTTGCAGAACAAATTCAAGAATTGTGAATTATTGTTGGGTCCAATACAATGTAGAACTACAGGAATGAAAATGTGAAATTCACATCTTAAAGGCTATTTATTATGCCAGACAAAGCTATTTCTTGTTATTGTAAGGTGCTGGAAGTGTAAAAATTCCCACTGAGAATTGATAAAATGACTTTAACCTTGTGAAATATGTAGAAACTCTGTGTGGTTTAGTATTTTCTTTGGACATCAAGATCCTCAAACCTTAATAAGCACTGAAAGCTGTGCTGCTTTAACCACTTATCATCACATTCCTCAGTTTAGTCATTTGATTTAGTGCATGAGGCAAAAGAAAGCAAGGCTTTTTTTTTTCCTCCCCCGAGATGATATTGACGATTGCTTCGGTTTTCTTTGACGCTGGCACGCTGTCCAGTCCTCCCCTGATTGATGATATTTCTAAAAACCAATCTCTCATAAGTGGCAGCTGAAAGAAAGGCAGGTGAGCATCCTCAATCCCATCTGAAGACGTGGAGGAAAAGTGGGGTGGAGGGGAAAGATGCCAGCTTGGTGTTAGCATAATGAAAGCAACAGAGTGTGAAGGCAGGAAAGCTAAACAATTTAGAATTAATGGCAGAGGCTCAGGGAGAGGGGACAAACTGAGAGAGAAAACAGAAAGAGAATTTGATTGAGGAGACGCTTTTAGTGGCGTTCTCTTGTGAAATTGAGCATGTCCCTCGAAGTGACGCTCACAGCGCATCTGGTTCTCAGCAACTTATCCACCATTAGCAGACAAAGATGTGCCAAGACCGGGACAACAAGCTGCATTTACTGACACCATGTCGGTCCTGGGATCCACTTATCCGCTGCCTTAATGTTTATTTGTTTCAGCTTTGGACCCATTAGGTAACAGAAGCCTTGATGTGGGGAATTTAAAGAATGCACTGTCGATATATTGTGTAGTTAACATGTGATGCACCTGTTCGGGGGCTTGCCACTGATTGTGCCCAATGAACTTAGTGGATTGTTTGTTATATTTTTCAGTTAAAGGATCATTTTTGCTCTAGAAACTTCCCAGCATACCATCATTGAACACAGTGGAGAAAACAGCTAAGCAATACAGAGCGTTCTGGGGGATTTTAAACATCATTATTTGGAATTTATTGGGATAAATCAAAATTCTTATAAGAAATTTATCACAATAAATGCTAAACAACATGGTAAATGCCTACTGCTACTAGAAAGAGGTGGAGAGGTTTATTTCCAGGAAGCAGGGCAAAAACATACAGCTAGAGCCGGAGTCAAATGGTTTAGATAAAAGCCAGCTGTTGTGTTTGAGTGGCCCAGTCAAAGTCCAGCCCAATATTTTACGGAGACTCCGTGTCAAGACTTTAAAGTTTATGCGACAGTAAAGAAGAATCAGCGGAATAGGAAATGTCCAAAGCAGCAACTGCGATTGCAGTCAAAAGTGATTCTATAAAATATTTACGCAGGGGCTCCAGGCAAATGCATGCCACACTTTTCAGATTTATATTAGTAATCCGCTTCTTAAAATCCCAACAAAATACTGGGAAGAGTGGTTGAAAATAACTCTTCAATAAGCTGAGAGAGACCCACAGAAATCATATAAAAAGCAATTACTTCAATTAATTGCTGCTAAAGATAGTTCCAGCAATTATTGTGATATAATTAAGGAATGTGGTTATTTCTCCTGATGACTGTACTGATTGTTCCTTTTACTTCTCATCAGAACTATCCTCAGCCCAACTTAAAAAAAAAAGTGAACTGTCTCTTTAGATGTTGTTAACCTTATCATAAAGCTGGAATGAGATTTGATAAAACTCTTCCTTGTTCACCTCCTGCTTGTTCTGGATCTGTTTGTACAGCAATTAGTTCATGGAAGTGTAACCACTGACTTTAAGCTCAGACAAGAAAGACAGAATTTTGGTGTGAATAATGGCAGCATTCACTACACTTAAGAGTTTAAGGCTTACAAGTACATTTTAATATTAGAAAATAACCCTAAACAAGTTAGGGATAACAGTGGATTAAGAAATAGGGGATAGTGTCAATTAAAAAAAAAATACCTCTTTTGTGAACACTCTTGTGTATTAGCCTAATCTAACCTGAAGTATAACCCCAAACACATCATCCATAACAACAATCGTGGATTACATGTTGCAAATCTCAGGTGTCATCAGGACGTTTTGGGACAAATGTGGTGTGACTTAATAGCAAAAGTAGAAATAATCAGTATGAGTTGCTCAAGCTGCTCTAACACAGAGTGGTTGAGATGCCTCAAAGGATGAAGGTAGCTGGTGATTTCAATTCTTCCCCTGAGGACAAAAATGGCACAAGCACTGAGATTTTTTTTCCCCTAACAAACAATAGTGGCTCTGCTGGTGAAATGAAATTTGGCTTAGACTCACTTTGACTGTTTATCCAAGTTTTCCCTCACCGTTACTAAGGACATGCACCGCTTCCCACTTCCTGCTCAGCTTAAAGCCCTCCGTGGATTAAACAGACAGAGAGAGGGAGGTAAAGTAAGTGAAGGAGTTGTGTAATTCCTTCGCTTTCTTCCCCCCACCCCCCACCCCCCACTTAGCCAGACAACAAGAAACATCTGGCCAGAGAACAGAAGGCGCAGAGCGCACCCCTCCCCTCCTCGGATGAGTCCAACAATGCTTGGCTCTGGACTGAACACTTGGAGTCGGGACGCCCCACTGTTCTCCTACCAAACCCTCTCAGAGCGCTGCATTCTTATCGTTACTCGGCTGATTTCAGAGAAGAATGCCGAGGGGCGGGTTTCTATGGTGAAGTGCTCACTGTGATGCTCAAAGTGTGTAATTTTCTTGCTCTCAGAAGGGCAAAGAGGTGTTATTTTCCTTTCCAAATTTTCATTACGACACCTTGTTGCTTCCTCTCCAGATGTTTAAGTTTGTGTATCTGCAGGCTTTCACTCCTCAATGGTGTGTTTTCTCACCAATTTTCACTTCATAAGTGTTGTTTCACATCTATGTTTGAGCATGGATCACATTTTCTTTCTATTTTTGGTAAATTGTGCTGCTGATAAGTTCAGAGTCAATTTAAACTACTTTCTCACGTCTTCCTGATTTTAGAAAGAGACTTATGTCACACAAGGTGTTTGTTTTGTTTTTTTCTATTTTTCTGCCTTACTGATCCCACGTGAGCGTGCAGCACCAGGTGCTGCAGCCAAAATTAGAGCTGCAGGATGAACCAGGCTGACTTCTGCTTTTACTTAACTTTTATATTTGCCTTTTCATTCAACTGTGTCTGTTTCGGTTTTCTCTCATTTTTGGTCCCATTTTCTCAGCTGAGGACGGCCCATCTGTCACATAAAGACAACGTGGTTGGATGCACAGGATGCATTTCCCCAAGCTCATGCAAATAACTCATCAGTGCCACAGTTTTAGGGGAGACATGGTGGCAAATTGGTCCTTATTGTGGTTGTTGAGGCTGAAACTAACATGCAAACAAATGTTGTTGTTTTTTAATCGCTTACTGTAATTTCATCATGATTTTATCACAACTTCCCTAATTCATTCTGGGAAAACGGCATTCCCAGACAGGCTTGAATGTGTTTCGTGCTGTTTTGCTAACTTTTGTATTGGATTAGATGAACTACTTTTATCTATAAAAGATTTAAAGATAAAAGAATTGATGCTAGTTGAATAATTCTAGATTGCCATAATTTACATCTTTTAGGCAGACTGTGTGATGCTCTGGGCCGAATATGTGGCACAAAATGTTGACCGCTGCAGTACCAGAAAAATATATTAGTGGTGATTTTGTTAAAAACGATTATAAATAAATGCATTTAAATTAATGGTTGTGTTAAGAATATGTTACTACCAAAGTGTTTTTCTACATATGTGCCAGTAAACACAGCCGTCCCTGTATGTTTAACATTTTTTTTTGTTGTTTTACTTTCTGATTAACAATCTGACACATTTTACAGTTACATGCAGTCCTAACACATATTTTACAATGCAATAAACTAGTTTAACATCTCTTCTAAATGAAGAAGGAAGTGAGTTACGGGAAAAGAGTTAGATGACCTTGGAGTAAAGTCCATGTTATATTTCTTTCACTTCCTGATTACTTTATTATGTTCTTGCCCACAGTGCAATAAGACAAGGAAGCAAGTTGCTAACTGTAAAGTGAGGAATTAGGTCATCGTCTCTGTTTGCTTTAATGTTTAAAAGCTTACTTTAGGCTACAATCCATCATTTTTAAACCACCGAGTGTCTAGTTTGTGATGTACAAAAATCTGTTTTGAATTAACTAAAAAAGATAAGTCACTTTGGCAAAGTATTAAGTAAAAACCAGTCTATCCAGACTCACTGGCACTCAATTATTAACAAATTTAATTCAGTGCAGTCATCTTGAGGCACTTTATTTCAATTCAGTCACACAAATATTCTCAGTGGGTAATATTCTCTACTGTGGGAAGGAACCCACAGTAAAATCGGATCCTTGCTTCAGTATGTATTGATTAGCTCAGTGACGGTGTGTCTGTTTTCACGTTCATCCACTTTCATTGATAAGGCCACATCCGCAGGTAGCGAGGACATCCTGGCATGTGAGGTTTTTTTGTTTTGTTTAGTTTTTCTCCACTCTCCTAGCTAACCGTTAGCTGAGGGCTAATCGCAGGTTGGGTTTGTCCCGCTGCTTCTTCGCTCGCGGCGTTGCTCCTTCGTGCCTCTGCATCCCTCATTCCTCCAACGTGTTCTGACCTTGACAGTTGAATATAGGAGGGGAGTTGGGGATGACATTTTGCCTGACCGCAGCCCTCAGATAAGTTTCTGAGATGATGAACTGCTCTGCTTGGTGACATTCATCTTTCCCATGTGTGCACCTCCTCTCCTTCATTCACCTCCACCCACACCTCCTTTCTCTGAGCTGCCTTTGTTCCAGCCGGGTGGGGAAGAAATGAAAACACTAGCTAAGGTTATTTTTGAAATCTTACGCCCCCCCCCTCCCCACTTTATACTGATATGAAAGTTTCTAAAAAAAAAATTTTAACTATTCCAATATGCATTTTTATTGAGAAAGGTAAGTCAACTATTGCTGTTTTTGTAGGATTAAAAAGAAAAAATATAGTGTACATCCTCTTACTCTGGAATTGGTAGTTGTGGATTTTGTTGTGGAATGCAACTCCAAATATTTCAGGGGAAATTAGCGTATTTGTACGATGGAGTATTAGGGCCACACTAAGAAAATAAAAAAAAATGAAAATTACAATATGTCATATCACGAGTATAAAGTCATAATAAAACAACTTTATATTGGTAACTTTATATTATTCTTGACATATTATGACTTTATTCTCACACTTTTATAACTTTGTTCTTGTTTTATTTCAAGTTTATTTTTGTAATATTGTTGCTTAAACATACCAATAGACTTTATTCTTATAATATTATGAGCGTATTCTCGTAATTTTATGACTTTATTCTCAAAATGGTATTTTTCTTAGCATGGCCCTAATTCTCCATCGTATATTTCTTGATTATCTTTTAGAGTATATCTAAAATACTCAACAGAAAATGCAGATTGGGAAGATGAAATAAATGCTCAGACCTACTTGACACATGACAAGTTGGTTGTTTGTATAGCAGCCAATCCAAGAGCAGAATTTATTTTCCTTGGTCCTGATTGGCTGGAGACCCAAGAATGGAAATAAGGAAGACCTTAGAGGTTAGTTTTTGCAGTAGTGCTAAGGCAGTTTCCACTTTATTAAGGTATATGGCAGCTTTCAGCGTCTTTCAGAGTCGATCTCAAATAGTTGCGGATTTTAGCAATTTGCAGACAGATCCTGCAAGTACTGGGGTTCCACTGTGTCTCAAAAACCTTAATGAGTCAATGTAATGTGGGCCAAAACTCCTCAAAATTTATAAGAGATTACAAAAACCTCACCAAAAAATGTGTTTAAAGGTTTTATTCTACAACCCTCAGAATTATGGGATATACTTAGTTTTTCTAATGTCTTTATATCTTCTAACCTCTAAAGTTAACTTGAAGTGCTGTGGTGTGTTCAGATTAATGTGAGCCATTAGAAGGACCCGGTTTGTTTGAGCACTCTGCTGGGTTCGCAGGCAGTAAACAGACATATTGCTCGTCTTGGGTTTTTAATTGTGTTTAAATGCCAGGACGAGTGATGGTACTATTGGGACACCATTACAGGGCTCGCTGGATTAAATGAACTTACCTCTAACTAGGCAGCTGAAAGGCGCTGGTGACTGGCAGAACTGATGGGAATACAGTTTTGGTATCATCAAGCAAACCTCTCAATACAGCCGGAGTGCTGCTTGATTGATACCTGCTGAGGGCTTCGGTCTGCCAGCCACAGGCTTGTTGGGTCGACGATGTGGAAAACGGTTAACTGCCGTCCTGAGATATGCCGTTTTCTGAGGCTGATGTCGGCAGAGCTCGACGTGCGCGTAGCTCCTAATAATAATAAAGCTCATTAGATGATTGTCATTTAATTATAGCACTCAGTACATCAGACCATATCAGTGCTCTGGAGCGTGTGAAGCTAATTTACACAAAGGTCTGTTAGTTTTACATGTCTGAGACATTCCAGTCATGTAAATCATGACATTATCAACTGAAAATCCTGTTCTTTATGCGTGTGTGTGTTTATGGGTTATTTAACCTTGCTTTGTCTCTTCCTTCAGTCTTAATTTCGTGAAAGGCAGCAAAGTCTTTGGTTTGTTAGAACTGTTGTTCTTAGTTGTTATCCATGCATGTGGTTTACTTGATGGATGCCGCTGTTGTGTCTCATATCCCTCTAACTGGTCTAAATGTTTAGTCTGAAATCGAATGTGTCAACAAAAAAGATGAAATATCATGACAACTTTCATGTTTTTCCCCTTTTATTTTAGCTCCAGATTTCGTTTTGCAGCTCAACGACCTCGGACATTTCCTGAATAAACTGGAATAAAAAGTGATACGCAGGTTGGTTCGATGTAAATATCTATTAATCAAATTATTGGGAGTAGTGTTTGACAGAACCCGTTTGTGGCGGTGAACTTTCTCCATAAAGCTAGACAGCCTGCTTTTCTCTTCCATTAATTAGAATATGGCCTGCCTCCCATCAGCAGTCAGTTAAAAAGGGAAGGGATGCTGAAATATTTAGCTTGAGTACTTGTACATTAGCCTTAGTTAAGGACGTCTGAGAGAATATTCTACATTCACAAGTCTCCCCAGTTTTTAAATCAGAACATTTTATAAGATAGTAAATGGGTGGAGAGGAAAATAGATGAATCCACAGCAAAGACATTAAAATGACCGTCGAAATTTAGTTAAATCTGCCCTTTGGTTTGTTCATCCACAGCTGCTTTCAAGCCTTGAGAATGTGTTTTTATTTAATGACAGAAGGCGAGTTGTGTTCAGTGCCGAAAACAAAAATCACTTCAGCACTTTTTTGTTACTGACGCACATGAATCCAAACATAAAAAGCACGATTTATTCTCTGCTCCACCTTGAGCAGAAGCAGGCATTGAAACATGAAAACATGACGTAACCTTAAGGCACTTACTTCTAATTAAAATCCCACTCTGAGGCTCCGTTACAAAACAAGGTTCTGCTCAGAAGTTTGTCCTCAGAAGCTCTATCAAACCAGAATGAAACGAGAGATTTCCATTTTCTGCTTTTAATGATGAGTTGGTAGCGCCTCAGGACAAACAGGATCCTGTTAATGAGAAAAGAACAATGGGATGTCTTTGTAAACTACATAATGTGATGAGAAAACAGGATTCCCCACCATTTGTTTTACTTTTAACGATGCATTTGATTAATTGGCTATTTAGTCGTAATGCAGTTGTAGGAGCACATTTTATTGCAGAGCTCCAGGGCAAAGGAGATTAAAAGTTTTACAAACTAAAGGAATCATCGCACCACTTTGTTGCAAATAAAGGTGAATCTCAACAAAATGTTACTTCATTTCAAAAAGTAAAACCTGTGTATTATATGGAATGACTGCACACAAACTGTTCTAGTTCAAGTGTTTATTTTTTTAATTTTGATGATTATGGCTTCAAAATCCCAAAACTTGTTTCTCACATAATCATCATAATATGCAAGAAATGTGAAAAATAGAATATTTAATGCAGAATTATGTTATGATTACACACGACTGCTCACTGGTGAGGGTAAAGCACAAAGCTGACACTTCAGCATGCTATGTCAACGTATATTGATGTAAAGTTGAGTGGAAGGACTAAAATACTCCTACCATAACAAATTAGGATAAATATTGTATGGTTCATGACTACACTTATCACTAGGCCACTATTCTGTTTTGTTTTATTTAGATTTTTTTTATTGTTCTGATCTTGTAATGTAGTTTTAGGAGTAACTGATTTGGATTTTAGGATTTTCAGCAGCTGAAAGCCATAGTCATCAAAATGAGCAAAAAATAAAAACCTATGGTGGAAAGTTGAGTGGAAGGAAAAAGTACATACGTAGCAGTGATGGCCATAGCTCTGAGAAAACTGCGGAGCAAAGAGCCTTCAAGCTGGCGAACTTTATGGTGACACCGATTTCCTTTTCCAGCAGAAATTGGCTTTTGCTCACAGTTGGAACACGGTGTCTATATCTGGTTAAATGAACATGACGTCACTGAGCCTGATTAGTCAAGTGATTTTTCACACAGTGGTTTATGGAAACAGAGCCCAAACCAAGAGTCAAGGTCATGTACTATAACACATTGACACGTTTTCAGCATTTGTTTTTTAGTCCCCTCACTATATCTCGGCGCTGTGTGGAGAACCAGCTTTTGAGCAGTGACCAGTTTTGCCTTGACTGTGTAGGCAATAAATTGCCATGACAATACGTTTTTGTGTTTAAAAAATGTTTTTATTGGTTCTTAGTAACATTCTTGTAAGCTGAGTTTTGGGTTTTCATTTATTGTAACCCACAGTTGTCAAGAATAAAGTTACAAAATTACTAAAATAAGTCAGTTTTTGTCAGAAATTGTCTAAAATATGAGATGCATCTGTATGTGTGCCTAAACAGTTGATTTGCCTGGAATGTGCTAGAGAGCTGTGACCTACGTGACTTAACTCCTTAGTGCAGCATCTGATCTTTAAATTATTCACGGGTTTGAGATCATTAGGTCTGTTTCTAGGTCTAGTTTCCACAGCAGCAAAATAAACTGGCCTCACAGCTGCCTAAGACTTTTTTATTGGATATTCGTTACTCAAAACTGCCAATAAGTTAGAAGCATAGTGTTATGTATCTATAGGACAGACAATGAGTTATTAAAACACAAATTACACCCCCGGTTTCTGATTAAGCCATTAAAAGCTTTCTATTGGCAGAGAGAGTATTCAAAGAACAGGGGCAACTTATAATTTCATTGTAAGTAAAGGATAAAGAGCATGTTTTAAACCATGACATGTAAAGTACTTGTATCTAAAAGTGGGTCAGTAGTGTTTCCACTCTGTCACATATCTTCTGCAGCTTAACCTCATAGGGTAAGGATAAGCACAGAACATGTGCCCCAACCCAACCAATCACTGATTACTAGAATGTACTGTTAGCCAATGGGGTGCAGAGACAGATTACCCTTTCACTTCCCAAAGGAAAATGTGGGTTTGGTCCTTAACAGATAGGGATTTTGATGTGGGGATAGTCTACAGAAACATGAAAGAGAGAGTACAGTCATGGGAAACGGAAAGGAAACAGTGTCAGTTCAGTTTTATGGTTTTCCACATCAGGTTGTAATAAAAAACGAAGACGATTCTCACAGTGTTTTTAAATTATTTTAATATGCCCCAATGTAAACAAGAACACAATGCAGATTAAAAAAAATAGAACAGCTGTGTGTGGAAAAACAAGGAGGAAATGCAGCAGCCTGGTACAGACGATCAAATAATCACCAGCAATCGTGATCACCGATTCGGAGAATAGAGGTGTGTTCACACAGTACCGGGATGAAAAGACATCCACAATGACCTTAAAGAAGCAATTGTTACAGCCCATAAATCTGGGAAGGGTCTATAAAGCCAAACGTCATGAAATGTTGCAGTTATTCCCCATCACTTCAATCACAAGTGGAATATACTGAAAGAAGTTCACAGTATTCCTAGGAGTGAACATCCCAGGCAATTCACCGGAAAGTCAGAGTTGCGTCAAGAAAAGTTAGATCTCCATCTCCGACTCCAACGGCCCAGTTAGCATATTAAAGTTAGTGACAGGTTTGCTGAGAGGAACCTCTCCTCTCTCTCAGAAGAACATGACTGCAAAATCGAATCTGGATGAACCACAAGAGCAGAACAGAAATGTTTGGTTCAAAATCACAAATTGGAAATCAGCCATATTGGAACAAAAAGTTCATACCAGTGCCACACTTGGAGGTGGAGGGAGAATGATGTGGGCTTGTTTTACAGCTACAGGTCCTGTACACGCGAGTGCACAGCTTTTCTGTGTACCAAAGTATTCTAGACACCAGTATTAAGCATGAACAAAAACAGAAGTAAATCAACATCAGAATGTGTGGAAAAAGGAGAAGAATCAAGATCTTGCATTTTCCTAAATAAAGTCCACACTTCAAATGGCCGTGGTAGGAGAGCTGTCCAAATAAATAGTAGTCTAGTTTCTTTTTGCCTCTTGTTATCTCACGTTAAACCTCAGTGTTGAACTAAGAAGCTGTCTGTAATAGAAGAAAAGTGATGGCGAAACTGGCGAACAGAAGGTTTGAGGAGGAGGGGAATTTTCTTCCAAGTTGAACATAAGATTCCTTCATGCTGCACACTTTCTGTGGGAAAAGAGAAAACTGGAAGGGGGGCGCCCACTACTTCCTTGTACTCCTTCGATATAGTTTGTTGGCCGGTTGGCGTTTTGCATTTCTACATGATCTTCTTCCTGGGTGGAGCGCTTGTCTGAAAGATCCGACTGTTGATTTGCTCCATATGAAAGCCATCTGTTGGCGTGCGCTTCCTCCTCGGGACATCCCTCTAACGTGTCTCTCGCTTGCCGGGCGTTGTAACTACAATTACATTAGGCTGACACATGAAGAGGCGAGGACGAGGCTTAACAGATCACAGAGTGGGAGAGGGGATGGGGGGTGCTTGTGTCTGCTCAGCCATGCATGTGGAGAACTCCACGCACATGCAAATCCATTTACATGTGCCATCTGGAAAACTTGACCCAAGTTAACAAGTTCAGTCAGTCTTCATTATCCCTTTCTAAAATCTCTTCGACTTACTCCAAATGTTCTTTAATATAGATGTATAAAGATTATGCTGAGTTATGCTTTCAGGCTACACTTTGGGTGTGTTACCAGACTTTGATGGATAGTTACCAGGCTTATGGCGGCGATGGTGATTGGCTGTTTCTGATGGGAAGCAGAAAAGCTGATCACGTCGTTGTTGAACAGGGAATTGATCAGGAGGCCCGTGTAGGCGGATCCGGCTGCAGGTTTAATGAATAATTTACATGTGGATGATGAGTCAGCACTCGTTGCTGCGTTTGGCCTTTTGGAAATAACTGCGCTGTAACGTCTAATGGGGGGGGGCGGGCTTTTGTTTGACGGATGAAGTGTGAGAATGGACCACAGAAAGGGGGTGTTTGCTGATTTCCATACTGCGTGCGAGAGTTTTAACGGCAGGTGTGTTTTCCTGCTTCCATAGAAACTTCTGCATTCTTTATTTTCCAAACATCAGGAGAAAAAGGCGAAAAAGTTTCAAACACAAAGCAGCTTTATGTGCTAAAAATAAATCAGCAGCAAGAACATGAGAGCCTGTCCTGTTTCAAATGCTCACAGCAGAAAATTAATATCATCCCACCAAAGGTCAGCTTCACTATTATGTCTCATGAAATAAATAATTGTTTTTCATAGATCCGTAAAAACATTTCAGTTTTTTTCCAATTACAGATGCAGTTCCGTGCAAAAGTATTAATACCATCTGAACCTTTTCACATTGTTTTTAGGTGACAACAAAAATCTTATTTAAATAAAATTTAATATGACACACCAACACCAAGCAGTTTATACTGATGAGCTGGAAGAAAATGTTTTGCTTTAAACATTGTTTTTGCAAATAAAAATCTATTTAGTTACAAAAGTAATTAAAAATCTGAGTGTGGTGGGTATTTTTATGAAGTATTTTAAAGTTTGAGGGGAAAGTTTAAAAAATACTTTTTTCTGGCTTTAAAATGGCCATGGCAGTGAGAAATACATTCCAAAAAGAAAAGCAAAAATCCCACAGCATTCAAAGGTGAAAACCTCTGATTTCTTTTAAATATATTTTGTTTAGGAACATGGATCCTACTTTACTCAACCGCCAACAAGAGAAGGAGAGCGACATCCTGTTTCAGATCCTAAAGCATCATCACAATTAAGTAAAAGGAGGAGAGACCATATTCTCACTTCTTTGACAAAATTAAATCTATAGGAAACATAAACACTAGCATATTTAGATTCAACATGAACAACTTTAGTTCAAAAACCAACTAATAATGTAAACCCTTTGTCTTGGTCTGTCATTAACAAAATGTCAATAAAATACATTATAGTGTATGATTCTAAGATTACTTTTCCATGCAGAGGGGAGTGTAGACAGGAAGTGACTCCTCTTTTGTATGAAGAACCTCTGTGAATGTTATAGTTTTGCGCAGCGTGTTCTCGTGATCTGATTTAATGCTGAGGGGGCTGTTAGTCCCTCCTTGTCAGCTCTGGTCTCCATGCTACAAGCTGGAGCCTCTAATGGATATGTAGGGAAATCAGGGTAATGTAATGCAGAGATGAACAGCGGCGGGGCGGGGAGGGGGGGGGAGGGGGTGAAAGGGAGGTGAAGGGCCATTTCCCGTTTTTGTGAGAGTGCAGAGGTTGACGTGCCGGACCGCAGGCCTGGAATCTGGGAGGAAACTTCTGACCCCACAGAAAGCGGAAGCAAGCAGTGATGTAATTGTTACACCAAGATGAGATAAAAGCTGCTGTTGAACATGGACTTGATGTTTCGTTTGGTTAATTACAGCCGGTGAAACAATGAGTTTTAAAGTGGTCAATTAAAGTGCATTTTGCCAGTCATGTGGAGTAACTGTAGAGCAGGTGCCTCATATATGAACTGTAAACATCAGCGTGATTAAGTTGCATAAACGATTTTACATGATTTGTACTAAGATTCACAATATAAATATTTCTTCCCACCCTAATTTTGCACCTCCAGCTAAAATGAAGATAAAAAAAAAAGAGATTTTTTTAGATGCTGTTCTTTTCCCATTTCTTATTTTACACCAACCATTTGACAATCGCACCTGCTAGGTGTAAGAAGCAATTTAAAGTTACTCAGTAAATAATATGCAATTAAATAAATTTGCAGCAATCAAATTTGTTGCACCTCTTCTGTACTCCGCCATCAGTTGGTTTATGAGAATTTATCATTTTTAAAATGACTCACCTCCATAATAAATGCTAGTTTGAAATTATTTGAACGGGTTGGATTGATCTGAATTTTTCATGGTTGATGTTTTTTGTTCTTCTGTTTCACTTATCTAATGTTTCTCTTAGACACAATCCCACCTGCCTGGTAACATTAACTTTATCTGTTACATTATTTGATTTTCTGATTGAACATTGGCTTATAAATCCATAAAAAATAATAGATGGCTTGTTTCAAGCTATTTTAAAAAAAAATGCTTGAACAGATGTACTTTGATTTCAGCAATAATAAAATCCAATAAAAAGAATAATGATAAGCTCCAGCTGTGATTATCTTGTGGATTAATATTTATCTCCATCTTGTCAGCTAATATTTAAGGGAGAAGACTTTCCCCCTTGTGCCATATTTGTTCTTTGACCTCATATTTCAGTTTTATAATACTTGCTTGCTCCAGGAGTGTTCACATCTGTTTTATGAGAGTTGATTGTTGCAGCAGTACAGCTTAGGTTTTATTTGCCCCTCCTTTTCCAGAGGGTTGCATAAGATTATTGGTTGCCTGCTGCATGTTTCAGCGCTGCAGGCGGACCTTTCTAATGCTCCCGCTGCCTGGGCGCAGAGGAAGTCGGGAAGGAGCGCTGTTTATTTATAGGACAGGGAGGTCTTTCCCTTCTCTGCGCAACTCTCAGTCAACCACAAAGCCAGCAGAAGCATCCAGAATGATTTCATGTCTGCGCCTGTGACTCATTTTTACAGATTTATATAGCAGAGTTTTGCCTGTAAAAAAGCTTGCCTAGCGTTCTTGCTGTGGGAAATCCCTGACGTTGTTAGCACTGCAAGGAATGTTATTTGTGTTTTCTGATTTTGTTACCAGCTGCTTCCACTGGATTTAGGTGTACAATATTGACCTGAGTCCTATTGTTTTAACTTTTGATGCTATTTATAATTAAGAGAATCTTTATTATTGAGATTTTTTTGGCTAGATTTTGATGTCAAGAAGTTCATGGCTCTAGTTGTGAGCATTCAGCCTTTAAAAATGAAAGTTTCTGAACTGTTTTCTTGCTTAAAGGGAAATTAGAGTAACACAGTAAACCCCTCACCTGTTGACCCTGCTGGTCAGTTGGGTGAAATTGTATATATAAAAGTATGCACACCCAGTAAAATTCAAGATTATGTCGTAAGCAAATGAAATCCTCTCAAAAATTTTCACACTAACAAGATTTATTTTTCATCACAAAAACTCTCCCTGTATTCTGTAAACTTTCTTAATATCCTTTTGCAGTTGTGTTTCACATATTTGTGTGTAAATATATCAACATTACTCTGTGAGAGTCTCATACTGTCCCGTTCCTATTTAAATGAATGATGTCTCATATGCAGCAACATTTTCTGTGACTTTATAGTCTTTAACCATTATTGCAGGTCTTTGTCCTCTGGTCTTCTGAACTAAATCAGGTGGAAACAGTTTGACCCACATTGCCCTGCATCAAAATTTACTGTGCCCTAGTGCTTTGCTTTACTGCCCCACTTAATTGCATATATAGGCACACACACACGCACGCGCACCAACACACACTGTTTAATGCACATGCACAGACGCACTGGTCCAGATACTCTGTTTGCTTTGTTGCCATAGGGCTGTAACTGATGTTATTTACATTGCAGTTAGCATAAGAAAATGGCACCGATAGAAAGATGGATTATTGCAGATTTTACAGGGATTAATCAAAAAGCCACAGAGCGAGTTGAAAGCTAAAGAACGTCTCTCTTTTTTTTTCTCCAATCCTCCCTGTGTTTTGCTTTTGTGTGTTTTTCCTGGGCGGGGCATTTGCAGCTGAGTCACGCCTCGGCTCTCTGGCCCTCCTCCAGCAGATTGAGAAGCTCCTTTATCACAAATCTCCATTGCTCCTCTGAGACCCCCTCATCCTTATATCTGTTGCCTCAGATGGCTTCTTGCGGTGCACACGTCTTAAAGCTCCAAACAGCCTGGCAGCTGTAAATGCGTGAGGTTATCACTCTAAGTCTTATCTGGTCATTTGCATTATGTGTGTAGAAGGGGTTGCGTTGTGTCGGATGAACTGATCGCTGGGAGTGAGATGTTAGTTTGGTTGTTCTGCATGAATAGGTCCAGGGTAAAGGAATGAAAAGGAAGAGGAGGGAGAGAGGGAGAGGCCAAACCGTTGTCATGGATCAAAGATTGTCAGTGTGATGATGAGGAAGAGGTTAAAGGAAATGAGCACATGAAAATTCCCAGAGCAGCCTTTGTCTTGCCCGAGGCTTAAGGCAATTTGTGTATAAATGTTTGCATATGTGTGATGAATACAGTTTCTTAAAACTGTTCTAAAGTCTATATGTAGTTCATTTTAAAAGCACACTAGTTTACAGTGCTTATGAAAACCTCCTCATGTTTTGTTTTGCTATGGTAAACATCCTAATTTTTTCTCACAATTATTTTTCTGGTAGAATACTGACTGAAAATTGATGTGTGACGTTGATCCTCCACCCTGTTGAGATCTTCACTGATCCTAGTGAAGGGAGCCTCAGGCTCAGATCTGTTATGTTGATCAGAGTTGAATAGAGACGTCTACTTTTGCCAAAAGGGTTAACGACACTCTGCAGGGATCAAGACTCTCTGGTCTTGATTCTTTGGTATAACTTATCAGAATAATTTGTGGAAAGTGATTTACCCAACTCTGAGAATAGTCTGGAAATGATTGCACTGGCCAATGTTGTCATTGCTAGCATAATTTAATTTCCTAAGCTAGCTAACCCCTGTGTGTGGATCTATTCCAAGAATATCTGAAATCCACAAATAATTGAGACCCCTTCTAAAAACACTTACTTTGTAACTGTCTATTTTAATAGTTTGAACACCAACTGTACCTTTAATATGCAATAGAAATCATCTTAGCTCTACTCCAGATTCAAACATCCACAGTATCTTTTCTCTCTTATCTTATCTCTTCTCTTGGAGTACAGCCAATCAGCGCAAAGAAAAATGGATGGGCGGCTTTGCAGACTCCAGCCAGTAGCCTGTCAAGTAGCATTATGCCCAGGTATCTCAGCTTCCCAAGCTGCATTTTCTTTCAAATATTTTAAATCTTCAAAAAGGCGATTTTATTTATTTTTTTCCGCCTACACTCTGGAGTCCCTTTCAGTTTTACAGCACGCATCAACAGTCTGGAATTGTTGACACATTCAAATTTATGACACTATTAACCTCAAATCTTTTAATGGCTAACATGTATGTACTTTAACATGTATTACTATAACAGCTAAGTCAAGCAGAGACTGAAAGGATTTGCAACAGTAACTGTGCAAGAGAACTTGATAAATCCCAGAAACAACAGTTTGAAATGATAGTTAAATACATGTGAATCACGCTCTGTAAGAAAACACAGATGGGTCTCCTTTCAACCCTTCTCGACCTTTGCTGTCATGTGCATACACATTCCCTCTTTACGGACACTGTTGGGACTGCCTTGCTGTCATTTCCACAAGAAGCTCCAAGGAGCACTTGTTACCAGAGTCTGAGTTCCTCGTCAAAGGAGCATACATCACGTCCCTCCTTCATGTTACCTTTCCCTTGAAGTGATGCATTTCACAGAAGCAGAGGGCGAGGTGTTGTGCTGATCTTGCCTGAGGTGCTGAATTATTTTTCGTGCGATTGCTATTTTCAAATTCCTGTCCCTTGCAGTTCCCTTGTGTTTGACCAGAACAGTCCATAACGATGCATGAAGGTCCTCTTAGAATTTCTTGTAGAAGTTGAAGGTCTGGTTCAACACTCCAGAACTCCATTCATTTTAACTATAAGACATTTTCTTTGTTGAATTTACTTCCAACACTTGATAAATATCTTTGGTCACGGCGCTGCTTTGTATTTATGTGAACCACATGCCAAGATGTTTCAGAATACCCACCTCTGCTTTTAGTTTGCTCTAACTATTTAAAAGCAAGAGACTATATCCCCATTCACATAAATCCCTCATCTCTAGATCTGTTCACATATTTCAACCACAAGTAATACCTCTCCATAAATGTACTACCGATCAATCACCTGGTGAATATGGTATTAATCTGTAATTTGCCGTTTTTATCTTTTTTCTTTTAAATATACTTTAAAAACAAGTACGTAGGATTTAAGAGATTAAAATGTGTTTATATTTGTAATATTTTATGCTTATTGCTTGGCCAAGTCCTTTAATGGTTCCTTATTGATTCACAATATAGTATATATTTATATGGTTTATAAATGTTGCCACTAAAAGATGATCAATATTTCCCATTTAGAAAAGAGCCAACTGGATATTGGTTGATTTTCTTTGCATCTTTTTGTTTATTTTTCAGAAAATTTTCATTGGATCACTCTTAAAAACTTATCTATGTTGAATTAACACATTGTCCTTCTGCACGACTTGTTTCCTGTTAAAATTTAGTATAAACAGATGTTCTCACTTTTCACTAGATCTTCAATAGATTCTCATTCAGAATCTATAGTTGCTTCAATATTTGCGAGCTGCTCTGTCCTCAGATAAAAACAAGTAACATTTTTATTGTTCTACCACAATTAATGGCTCTACTTAGTTCTACTTAGGTCTTATCTGTCTCTAAAGCAGCTGCTCTAAGAGTCTTCTGTCTGGAAAACATCCGTCTCTTCTGAGTTACAGCATCTTTAAATAATCCCTGGTTGAGAATTTATGAGAAGTTGGTCACCATTTTTAACTTGCTTAGGAATGCCCATAGAAACATTTTTGAATAGATTTTGCTTTATTTAAATCGTCTCAGTTTCAATGAGTTTTACAAATGCAAGCAATCTGCAGAAAATGTCAAATTCTTCTTTCACGATGCACACACGTTAATATCAGAATAATACAAGAGGCAATGTAAAATTTAAACACTACGCTGTAGATATCAGGGTTATGATCTCTGGAACTGTCTGGAATTTGGTCTTTTCCACATCTGCATAAGTATAGAAAAAGAAAATAGAGTATGATAATTTATCTGTTTACTTAAATTTATCTGTATTTGTGTTTACAAGTTGTAAAAGTCTACCCGTCCATCCACCATTCAAAGGTGATGAACAAAAGAATCAATTTCAACCTTGAAAGGGACGTACAGTATTTCTACATGTTTATATTATTTCCACTCCCAGCATGGTGCTGAAGCGGTCCAAGCTGGTGCCGGTGAGAGGTGCAGAGACACACAGAAAGAAGGAAGTCACGGCAGTGCACACAGCAATTTAAATTTTAATTGCCTAGATTTATCTTCCCCATACAGTGTGACGGGGTGATAACTAAGGCTGATAGCACAGAGAGCCTGTTTGTTAAAGCCTGGCAACACATCCAGATATCTGGGCAGGAGTCACAACAAGAGCCGAATGGATTTAGAGCAGCATTTCTTTGGCCTTCGACAAACACTCATATACACTATACAACGCGCACGGCTCAGCTGAGGCTTAAGTGCCGGTTCACTCCCAAAGCTGAGCAGGTTGCTCGATCGCAGCCTGTCTGTGGCACTTCATCACCTGTACTCAGGAACACAGTAGATTGCTTTAACAGTCAGCTCTTACAGCAGAGTGCCAAGGTAAGCTTTTCCTCCGGCTGCTCAGTCAAAGGTTAAACAAACTTTTCGTGATTGGCAGCAAATAAAGCCACTCTCAGTCAATGCAGGTTAAGTGTCTAAAATCCTTATCTTATCAAAGTCCTTATCAAAATCCCAAAGTATGCCAGCTATCCTTACCCATGCAATGCTCCTGCTCTGGTATCCTTCCATTCTTTGCAACTTTATTTACGTAATGTGTGTATCGTTGCCAAGCTCTTACGTTGGCACTGACTTTATCTTGTTCTGAATGTCTTCATGTCGTCCTTTATGACAGGATGTTTGTGCAAGCAGAGATTGTAGATCCATGCTCAGGTTGAGATTTGCAAATCCTACTTGTTCCATTACAGGCAAAACTTAAAAGCTCACAGGAAAAAAAGCCATGAGATTTCACTCCACTCGGCCATCTTGCTTTCTTAAAGTGTTGCTCTCTCTCTCTCTCTTGCAGCCTGAATGAACTCCAGACATGCTTTTTCCTTTTAATAGCTTCTCCCATTTCTCTGTGTTTTATAATAACAATTAGTCCACATACCACATTAATACAATCCACACTGAAAGGTGGATTTTTGGCTGTCTGATCTACGGTCGAGGTCAGCTGATTGTCATCACCCGCCAAATCTGTAGTTAATAAAAAAACCATAATGCACATCTTCATGGAACAGTACACAGTCTGCAAACTGATTGGTTTGTTCAGGTGTTTACTGAGCTAAACCAAAGACTGTATTTGCAGCAAATGTTACATAAGCATGGGTTACAAACTGATGGGAAAACTGTATTACATAAATATATGCATACATTTCTTTTTTTTTCTGCTAATATTTCCGCTGCACAGCAGTAACATTTCTCAGTTATGATACCTTCTGTTGAAGATAAGCACCACCTAAAGCGGAAACTTGGTTACGTCACCATCAGAACTTGGTCTTGCTTAGCCCAGAGCTTGAATATAATTTTGATATTTATGTTTAAACATAAAGGCTTTTTAACCCTGAGCGATTACTCCAGCTTTGCAGTAATGTTACTGAACATGTTTATGCCCTTATTTTTACACTAGATCTTAGGAAGAGTGCCTCCTTTTCTAGTAGTTTAGAAACTGCATTGCTGACTAAAGGTGTTCTTTCACTCCAGACTGATGGATTTGGGCATTTTGGATGCTGTCAAGGTTACAAAGTGTAATTGTGTTTGAAAGTAGGCTACTTCCATTTATCTTGAAATATAAACTGTTGTCTGTTGTGGCTTAAGTGTCCTGAGAAGTCCTGCCCTTTGCCCCCTTTTTCACGCTCCGTAGAAACTAGTAAGGCCTGAAGAAGCAGCGCAGAGACAGGTAGGTGGAGTTAATGTTATTAGAGATGACAAAGGCAAAAGGAAATTCCCAGAATGGGACACTGCTGTCATCTCAATGGGAACACTGTTTGTGCTGTGTCTGAATCAGCTTTATTGGCCAAGGAGTTTTGTAAAAAAAATAATAAAATAATTCTATTTATTCAGTTTGTTATGAAATTTGACCTAACGTTGTTAATAAACAGTAGCAAAGAACACCAAAACTCAGGAAGGTAATGTCAAATCACTGTTGACCTGTTTACTTACACTTGGAAAAATAAGAAAGTTCGGAGGTCTAGATTTTTGTTTCTGCACAACCCTCTTCAGTGTTTTAGTGAGGTTAAGCTCTGGACTTTGACTGAGCCATTTTAATGCTTTGATTTGTTGTTTTGGCCTCAACTTTCACTCTGAAATGCTTTGACATGCAGAGGAGTTGACTGTTGATTCAGTAACGGCAAGGCGTTCAAACCCTGACACTGGAAAACAAGCCCACATCATCACCCTTCCACCACCATACCTGATAGTTGGAGGAAGAGGTTGAAACATTGTGACATGCTCTCCATTATAACCAAAAATCTTTTTTTTTGGACTATTGTCCTCACATTTGACTATAAAACACTCCGTTATACATTGGAGATCTCGATCAAGGCAATCACAGCAAAGTTCTGAGATTTTGTTTCTTCACAACAAACCCAAATCATCATCCCTTCTCCGCTATGCCTTACAGTTAATTTGTTGTTAATGAGCTGATGTGCATTATTACCAAACAACTTTACTTGGCAATTGTTTGTGCAAAGTATATTGTTCCAGACGTCTTGGTCTTCATGCAGGAAAACTTGATTAGCCCTTCCAAAGAAGTCATAGATGTTTAGCCTTTTTCAAATGATTCTGCTGGAAAGTTAAACATTTATCATGTCAACTGAGGCCTTTAGAGTCTCAGATGGAGTTTGGGCATTTTTATTTGTTTCGAGGAGTCTAATTTTGATAAATTTGGTGCTTTCTTAAATGTATACCACTGGAATATATTAGGTCTTAATATAAACAACAATGAACAGCAGCAATAGTTTCTGCTGATGCCTTTTTAACTCATATTTGGATCCTCCATGCCCACAAACTGTCAGCACACCAGCTTCTTATTGTCAAAACATTCAAACCTGGTTATTAGTTCCTCAAGTGCATTTGATTAGCAAAACTATGGACACAGATTTATCTGAAAGAGCTCCTGACTCCTTTATCACTAACTTGAGTATTGCTCTACATAATCCTCAGACTGGAACTGATTTATTCAACATCAATATTAACATCCCCCAAAATTTTTCAAGTTTTGCAAGTGCATGTTAGCTCAGCCGGCTTACTTAGCAACAGCTAATAATTCAGTGATTCTTCCCCAAATCCCTAAAAGATGGTTAATATTCTCATGCTGAAAAAGTAAAGAGCATCTTTCCATGAAGTATGGAGAACAAGAGGTCCCTGGCATGTCACACAGTGCAAATATGATCATTTAGATCCTGTCTCTCTCGCCTGCCTCTTTCAATCTGCTCATCTTCCATTGCACCCGTCCTACATGCATCACTTAATTTTCCATGCCTTTCAGTCATCTTCAAAATAAAGATGTTTGACCTCCATCTGGATTTTTTTTTTTTTTTTTTTTTTAACGCCCTCTGCTTTCCCTCCTTCTGTTAGCGCGCTATTCCCAGCTGCCACTGAGACTTGTTTTTCAGGCACACTTGCATCAACAAATGCAATGAAAGCGTAATTGAATAATTTTCTTAAGGGATGCGAAGGCATAATGTGTAATTTTGCTGTGCCACCATGCTGTTTTATAATATGCTCTCACTCGGTCGCCCCGGAGTTTCATCTCCAGCTTCTCCGTGTGAGACAGCCCAAGTGGGCGATGGTGAGGGATGTGAGCGATTGCATATTCTATTTTTCTTCATATCCCTACACTAATTTTCATCCCCTCCTGCCTGCTACCCAACAATTAAAACCTTACAAATGTACTTAATTAACTGCAATAACGCACACTTAAGATCTGTTACTGGAAGTGTAATGAACCCCGTCGACGCTCCAGAAAAACTGAGCAAAATTGAGTTTAAGAAACAAGCTTTACTCCTCCGTTTGCCCCGGGGAATCTGCAAAAAAGGTACGCCTGAGGTGGAAACAGGCAAAGTGAGAATGGTTAGGTTTTATTTAGATGACAGCAGCATGAGCTTGTCTTTTGATTGAGGGCTCATCATGTAGTTAATGTTGTGACTCCCGGTGACTGATGGCCTTCGGAAGATAGTGGAACGCTGAGTGGAATAATGACTCGCTGCTGCTGCAGAGAAACCCTATTATCAGACTGTCAGCAGACGTAAAGAGCTCATTTATAATTAGCAAGAATTTAAAGATCTAGCTCGAAACGCTGGTTTATGCATGCTTGTCGCTTAGTTGCTTTATTTTTATCTTGATTTGCAATGACTAAGAGACTAGCAAGAGTTACACAGTAGTTAAAAAGAGGTACATTTGTATAAAGTGAAAGAAATAGCATGTCAGAAAGTTAGTACTATGAAAATAACATAATAATTTTTCAAATAGAATTGTTGTTCTGGAGCCTCCACAGTCTTGGAAAAAACTTCTCACTTCACAGTCATGTGGTCATTATCACTGACACCCTTAGTCATTGAATAGATGTCATAAAGTGATACTGCTGAATAAGCTGAGTATGGGTGCACATTGCCAGTTGTTAAAGGTCACTTCACCTTCAATGTTCCAGTCTTATTTTATTAAAGTACATCGAAAAATAATTCTCTCAAATATAAATGAGTGAAAAATTTTGACAAAGTTGATGGGTGGATCTCCTTTTTCACTGCAGGGCAAAAAAGGGAAAGCCGATGTTTTTCTGACCTTTGCAGAGGTGGAGAAGATTAGTTTTGCAACTAATTATCAGTCGATCAGCCAATGTTAAGGAAATCAGACCGGCTGATCGATCAGTGCATCACCAGTTCAAAGTGCTGTATATTGTTGCAAAGTTTACTGGAAGGAAAAACTGTGATAGAAATGAGATTCTTGCTCCTTCAAAGTAGGGTTAGAGGGCCTTTTTGTAGCCTCCAGGCGTTTTGCAGGAGTTGGAAGTCAGCCCGTGTCTGTAGCATCTTTGACTTGCAAAGTAAAGTAGTCACAGTCCAGTGTTACCTGACTTATAGGCTTTCAGGTCGAGTGACCGATGTAATGACGTATGTCACGAACGGCATGAGTTAAAAGCAGAAACACTCAATGACTTCAGATAATAAGAAAGACGAGAGATACTTACTTAAATTTGAAGCATTTGCTCGCTCAACAACAAGATTGCTCCTTCTTCTTTGTCCGCCATTGTTGTTTTGAAAAGAACAACATGGAGAGACTCCCAATGCAGATTTATGGGTAGTCCTGACATTAATGGAGGATGCCTGTCCTCCCTCACTGCAATCTGTCTTTAAGAAATTCCTAGCTGTGTGGAATGCCTTCGCTCTGGATTTGTGATATGAGTAACCAGAGGGAGTTTATGTGGACGGGTTTCTCAAGAATAACAGAAAAAATCTAAATATCAGTAGCATTAATATGTTTAAAAGCTATATATTTTTTAATGTATTCACTAAAATAGATGAGTGTTTCAATGCTTATATGATTTACAGAGATGCTTGTTTTGTTCTTAAACAAATTAGCAAGGGAAAGATGACACAATGCATCTTATATGTTAACCTGATTGTTTGTTTGTTTTCTTGTTTTGTTTTTGGTTCAGCAGCATCAGCTTTCCAGGATGCCTGTTTGTGTGTAATCACCAAATCTGTTGCCTTGACTTAATCCTACTACTTTTCTTACCCAACAACACATTAAAACAGCTTAAATCGCTCCACCAGTTGGTGCTCATGTGTGTCTGAAGACAATAGGATGCTCTCATACAGTAGTTTATTATTTGGCTTCCTGCAGTGTGATGGATGCACGGACAGTAGTTTGTCTCTAATTATCATTAGCCTCCCGGAGAGGAAAAACCTGTTGTAATTGCGACTCTTATTTCTGCAGCGCCTTGATCAGCAAATGACTCTCCTCCTGCTGTTACGTTGAATGGAGATGGTTGTCTTTTATAGAAGTCCAAAAAAACGATTCTGGCAGTGATACTATGAAATTCTCCATGTGTGTTTTAGATCATTTGAATAACTTTGGAACAGGAAATGTACTGCTTTGTCATGTTGTGTCGTTAAAAGTTGAGTCTAAATAAAAGGTGCCCGTCACAAATGCTGAAATTTAAGTGGATTATTAGACTTATGTACTTTTTTATAGGTATTTAACCAGCAAAGCTTAATAAAACAAGAATTTTATTCTAAATTAAAAGTTAATTGTCGTTTCCTAGTGGGTCCAGACTTTACCTGCTTTGAGGATGACGGACGTCTGCAGTCATACAGACCATCTGTTGGAGTGCGCTCCCTGCCTGTTGTGATTAACCTTAGCATCTTTGGTTAAACTGTCACTGTGAATGTGAGTTTTTCCACACCACTGTTGCCCCTGCTGCCACTGAGGTTGATATTACAGCATGAAAACATTTGTTGATGTTTTTCTCTATATAGGACGCTAAAACTGAGAGATTCTGACCAGACGCAATGTTGTAGTCGTAAATCACCGTTGTACTAGATTAGCTTAACTTGTTTTGATGTTTAAAGTCATCTGGTATTTCTGAGTTCCAACTATGTAGAAGTGTATTTTTATAGACCAGATTAATTTTGTGCCTTTCCCTGCGGCACATAAATGCAGTCATGTGGTCACTGAACGCTGTCTTCCATGTGTCGTCATATTAACATGAAGTTACATGAAAATGACAGTTCTCTCAACATGTGACGTGGCATAGTGTTGTCATCATGTTGGCAGACTTCTTGAAAAAATTGTAGAAGAAGGACTGAAAGGGATTAAAAATATTATTTTCTTTTTGTAATATGAAATATTTGAATATGAGAAGCGAGGAAAGAAAAGATGACAAAAAAAGCACAAACTAAACATCATGGGAAACATAAATTAATCGTTCCTTTTTTTGTATGTGTCTTATTTTTAAACATAGTAACAATTATGACTAAAAGCTGACATATTACATATGTGAGATTGATTGTGTAGTTTTGCAAAGCCACTTCCTTATTAAGAGTGGAAGAAAGGAGGAGCTGGTTTTAATATTTAGTATTGTGACATTTCCAGGCAAACAATGTAATGGTGATGGAGGGATTCCACAGCTCAAACATGGGAGCGATTTTTATTCCGTATTTTGTCAAAAATGATTGATCTCTATCTATTTTTTTTTTGCATCAGAAAAACAGCCAAACCCTTTCGTAAGGGTTTGCAGATGCAGACACTGGTGGAAAAACTTACACATTCTCATGGAACATTCTTTTTTAAATAGTGTTCTTTTGGTATCTGTGTTCCTTTTATGTAGGCATGTCGGCTACATCTGCTTCATGGTTGGTCTGTGCTGCCGTACTCCAAAGAGAATCAAAGAGATTTAAGAGAAAAGATTCACTCTGGATTCACCTGCTGCTCTTTTGGGGCGCTGTTTTTAAATCTTCTATTGCATGAATTCCTGGCAGGGCTGTAGTGTTTTGTGTTGCATAGTAAATTTTCTGACCTGCACTCTTTGTTTGCTACTCAGTGTGTGCACATGCCTCGCCTCTGAACACAGCGACGTTTGTGTCTGTATTGAAGAGGGGGGTCTTTTTGCTGTACTCTACCTCAGGTTTTGCTCCATTTATTTTAACTGAGAGCTATAAACCCAACCTATGTATTCACCACAGCAGGCAAGTTCACCTGAGTATACAAGTGGCTGCTATATCGACCAATCTATTGAGTCATTAAATAGTGAAGCTGGCTTCGGGGCTTTGTCTGAGCCGGGTGTGTATTTGGAGGGAATAAAAAGTTAGTAATTGTAGCGTTTAGACTGAGATGTTATCTGGGGTTTATTTGACTAGGTGTAATTTCTCTTAGTCAGCATGATAAGTTCTCTGATAAGACCCAATGGATCGTTTGTCTTCTCCGTTATCGCTGTAGCATCAGACCGCGCGCACATGCTAAGCTAGCATACAACGGTGTGTTAGTGCACGCAAACACACACGTGCTACCGAAGAGACAAAGCAAAACGTGCATGAACATGTCCATGCATACAAAACAGAGGTGGATGCTAATTGTCAAGACATTAGAATAGTATAATGACTTAATGGAGAAATAATGGTGCGATTAGGGCCACGTCTGTTTTATTTTATCTGCTAGCTAAGGCTAACTTCACAAAATAAATCATAGTTTTCAATTGTTGCTTGGTACAAATTAACTTGTACTGACTGCTCAGAAAAGTGTTGTTCTTCTACAATAAATATTCATCTAGGCGGTAAAAAAGTATTTTCCTCTTTTCCCTCTAAAACATTCGACTGCCTGTTTTAATAGACCAAACATCAAATATGCATTAATAAGCATCAATATGCGCACTGGCAATCGTTTTGATACAACCATTTATGGTCTTTCATATCTCCGCTCTTGGGGGTTCAGCCAAGGAAACTGAATGCCTCTCCTGGATTGGCTTCCAATGGTGTGCCTAGATATTTTGTACTTTGTTGCGAGTATTATAGATATGCTTTATTGGAAAATCAGTGAATAGACTGATTTCTGGTAAACAATTTGCGATCATGTTCCACAGAAAAATCTACGACTCTAAAAAAAACTAACAAAAAAATAAACAAATTGTGTGCCTTTCTAAAAATATTGGTAGTGTCTCATCTCATTAATGTGAACTTGGTGTCGTTAATAGTCCTGTGAGTTTGATTGCACCATACACCCTTACCTTCAAAGCCCACCAATATTTGGGTTCCTCACCTAACTGTACTGGAATGAAGCATGCTGTTCTCCCTGGAAGTGAATCTGTCCTGGGGAAAAAGCAATTATTTATTTAATCATGCCACTCTCTCAGACGAATGTTCACTCAAGATTGATACTAAATATCAGGCGACTTCTCCAGCATGCGGATATTAGCCACACGGTATTGGTGATGATGTGTTTTATGCATTCTGATCAAATATTCCATTACTCTGACAGCTCTGCTGTACGTAATAGAGTTGGCCAGATCCATGTTCAAACAGCATTAAGCTCTCGACTCTCCCACTCCAGCTACTCTATCCAAATAATGACCTTGCTCTCCGTGTGCTTACCACACCTCTGCTGTTTGGCTGACACCTTGTGTGTACTCTGGCCTGATGGGAATGATTGTTGCATCCAGGCTTATTGACACTACTGCAGCATCTATCTACAGTTTTTTTTTTTATATATATATATTTGTCGCTGGACTGGTGAGGAGATACTGAGGGATTTGGAGGGAGGATACTGTTTCTTGCTGAGGTTTTGCTGTGGAAGCGGAGAGTGATGCTTATAGCGATGATTTATTGATTTCTGTAAATTCTGCAGGCGGTCTCCACTCGAAGGGTGAGAGGTGAAAGTCATTTCTAGCTACGTATGTTTTTGTCTGCCTTTTGTTTGTCCAGGACGGAGCTCGGGATAATCTTCAGTTTTACTGTTTCACTGAACATGTATTGAAATGTGGCATATGTATAGTAATAACAGTTCGGCCCATAAAAAATATTGCTGCCTTTTGCATTACATCTTTAAATTTTAAGCAGTATAATTCATCCATTCTCTTTGAAACTGTGGTCGCATTGCCTTGGGTTTAGCTTAAACTGAAAGCTGATGGTCGTCTGTCAGATGCTCACCAACAGTTGACGTAGTCAACAAAATATTAAAACTGGCAAATTGTCAAAAGCAACTAATTGGAAACCAATACAGCCCATCTCTAATCTGTCTAATGTTGCTGTGGGTATAGATGCACATTATTCAGGTACCATCTGTTGATTGCTTCCCAACTACACAGTCAGGCAGAGATTTAAAGAGGAGAGGTCACAGCAAGTGAAGTGGATTAGCACTTGCTTGCCAACAACTGATGGTGTCAACCAGGACAGGGGAATGAACAACAAAGTTGTTGTTTCTAACCCAGATAAGGAACCTTTAGCATGTCATGAGGCTTCCACAGGGCATCAGTATCTTCAGTCAGAGGCTTCTTCAAATTAATTGCAAGACTGACTGCTGCTGGAGATCCTTCTACCCACAGCATCACCTTCCACGACTCTTGGGTGATATGAGTTACGATAACATCGAATATCCCTTTGGGAATTCAAAAATTGAGTTGAATTGTATAGGCCGTAATGGTACATTTCTGTACAAAAATTATTTAGAGGAATCAAGTCATAATCATCAAACAAATAAAGAAATGACCATACATATGGAAGTTGGAGTTAACATGGTCTCATTTACTCCCCTGCTTCTGTCAGCCAGTTCTATACTTTCTAATGATGATAGCTGAAGTACTGGCATGGAACATGTGGTGAAATCATCGTGTTGAAGATTTAGTCGATGGTTTTACGAGGGGAGTCGACCCGTCTTGGTCTTTTCAGGAGAGAGACGCAATGATTCCACATCATCATCATCATCATCATCATTTCCACCCTGCTCCTCTGCCCTGGGGTCCGTTTGTCTCCTCCTGATTCAGGCATGTCATCTCTTAGCCAAGTCTTAGTGTAAAAACTGACAACCTAAAGTAGTTTTCCAAAAGGAATATTTGACAAAATCCCCAATAATACTGCAGTGAAATCATTATGTATGTTACTGAAACCAGCTAACATGCCAGGAAGAAAAGAAAAAAAAAAAAACACACCTCAAGGACTTTTGTCATGATGGCTGATCACATGATTAGCGATTGTCCTTGAAGAGTGCCTGTTTGTGCTATGATTTACCAAACTCACTGCGCATCTGCCTAACCCACCATGGGCATGCATGTTAATTAATTACTGGTATCTTTGATTGCAATTGAGATGATTGCTTCACCTTGCTCCCCTTTCAGGAACAGCTTCATCAACTTGGTGTGGAACTGTTTACTGCTGGGAAAATACGGGGTTTAAATCAGATGTACTCTTGCTTAGATTCATTTTTTGATCTTTCTTAAATATTTTTGATTGATTCACACACCTCTCACCCCTTAAATTCCTTGATATACCGAGTGTCACTTGGTGTCATTTTTGGCTGGACGCATCAATATGTTTGCCCCATATCGTCAACCTGAGATGAAAACACACATCCAATAACTGCGAACTCAGGAAAATCATGTGAAAAACGTTAAGGGTCTAATCCACTTTGAAATAACGACTCTCAAGTCAGCGTACGCCCGTCTTCCTCGTCCATGAAAAGCTCTCCACTCTGCAATGTAGCAGCTTAGGAAATATGCCTCCCCTCCTCTTACCCAACTCTTCCTTTTTTGCCATCTGCTTTGAAATGAAGGCACATGTTGGAAAGTAGGCTAAATCCAGAGTGACAGCTTTTTCTCCCTCCTATGTTAAAGCAGTTGCTGTAGGCGGTGTCCAATAGCATGGGAAATGAGTGAAAGGAGTGAGCCGGTTTATCAAGACTCTACTGCCTTATGGTTTCTTAGCCCTGTACTTTTAGTACTCACTCACAGCTTTGCATTTGAGTTTCCAATCTGCACTTTCATAGAGACTCACTTTATTGTCATTTCACTCGTTGGCTACTTTATTAGGGACATCGTGCAATTACAACATGAACCCCTTACTTTTGTGTGGCTACGAGATTATGTCGTCACTGTAGGTTTCTTCATTATCCTGCTGGAAGTATCCACTGGAACATAGTAGTGATAAAAAGAAGGACATGGTCAGCAAGAATACAGAGGCTGCTACAAAAGTCAGTAGTAAGGGGCTCAGGGTTTATTAAGATAACACCCCACTCACAACATCACACCATCAGCAGCAGCCTGAATCGTTGATACAAGTCAGAATGGATACATTTCATGGTGTTTATGCTGGATATTAAAGCTGAGCGTCTCAGTGTCTTCTGCTGTAGTCCACCTACTCCAACACTCCACTCTGCTTTTAGAGTCAGTATGGCCCACATCTCTTGGCTGACCCAGTTGCCAGAGTCACCCAAAATCCAGTCTCTTCTCTTCTGACCTATGACCTGAACAACACTTTGATCCATACAACTGCCACCAGCTGGTCTAAGAAACCATGAGGCAGTAGTGTCTTGATAGTTACTTTTTTCTGATCCTTCTATATATACTGAAGATATAGCTGCCAGTGAAATTCCCAGTAGATCAGCAATTTCTGAAACATAGATCAGCTCACAATCAAAGTCACTTAAGTTCCCTTTCAGGCCCATTCTGATGTTCTCTTACTGGTGCTTTTTGGTGCTAGCAAACATGCTAACTCAAACATGCTATCGGTCTGTGATTTTGTGAACTTGCTCTGGGTATTGCTGATGCTAGTAAGAGTTAATAACAATGGTTAGAATGGAAAATTAGATGTGCAAATGGGCAATTTTGTTTTTACCCATCTATGCTGTGCCTAGGAAAATCTACATACTCAATCTGTGTTTTGAAAACATGACTTGTTAGCTTTGATCTCACTCTTTATCCAACTCTGACTATCGATGTCAGGTCAAGCCCTGAGTCTCAGCTTGTGCAGACAGAAAACATTTACTTGAACTGTACCAATGCTGACCTGAAGTTTGTTTCCTTTCGGTCCTTCTTTTCTTCTAGGTAGATAAATGTTAGCATGCAGCTATTACATTATGTTAACATTTATCTAAAACATAGGAAACATCTGAGGTTTTATACAGTCACTTAATGTTTTAAAGCAATTCCTGAAAATCCTCTGATTACAAATTAATTATATTGTTTCTATAAAGTTTCTTGCACTAAATTTATTGATTTTTACATAAAGTGCTTATTTTTAGCATTTATTAAATGTTTGATTGCCTTTTGTATAAAAGAGTCTCTGTTGATGTTTCTATTAAATACATACATGGAATAAACCTGTTCTTCAACTCATCTGTTTGGCATGAAAATGAAGCAAACTCTTGTTCTTTTGATAGTTCACTTACACAGCTGCCATTTTGTGGCTTTTAGACATTGTAGGTTGTCTTAAACCTCCAATTATGGACCAGCCACAGCGTACATCTGAGAGGCGTAAGCAGTTACATATGGGCACTCTCTCTCTCTTTCTCAGACACACTTGCACACAAAATACACACTTGGTGTTTCCACGCTGGAGGCTCAGGGCTGTGATCTTTCCAAAGGTTTTCCTCCCGCGGCCCGTGTGCCAGACTGTCTGGAGAGCCACGGAGGGGTTGGCGTCTCCTTGCCTGCCGAACGAAAAAGCCAGCAACGTTTGCTTTCCGTGGCACAGCAGACAGCTTTCCCTCATGGCCCCCCTCCCAGCTCCCACTTCCCACTCCTCTTGAGGAGGATTATCGGCAGAAACCGGACGTTTGATCCTGCCTTGCTCTCCACCATGGCTAGATCTACCTGACAAGGCTCTTTGAATCTCTGTCTTTCCCAAACTTCTCGCTTGCAGCTGCTTTTAAAAAAGATAACAGCTAAGCCTTTTTTTTTTCCCTCCCTACTGTCTGCTGTTTAATGTCTCAGATGTAGCTCTTGTCTACCTGGAAGCTGGCAGTACAGCTGGGTCACTGATATGCTTGGATTTAATTGAATTTCAACCAAGACGGTGCAGAAACGATCATAGAGACAGGTGTGGGTAATTTATGACTGTTAACTCTCATAATGCAGAAGGAGTAGATAATTAGCTGTCTTGAAGATGAGAGGGGCTCTTGCATAAAAACATCCCGATTGCATGCTTGCTTATGTGAAGGTTTTTTATTTTTTTTATTTTATTCTGCTCACTTTCCGGTCTGATGATGTGTTTTTGTTTTAACAGTGATTAATTGCGAGGGACAGTGCCAAAGAGCTTTCTAAAGTCATTTGCACTGCAAGTATAAACAGCAAGTGTGTTTCCAATGCAAAATGCTGTTGACTGTTGCACCGGTTTGCAAGGGGAGCCAAGATGAAACTGTGCTCTGGTGATGCAATGTGACAGAGGACAGCACTGAATGACCTTAAGCTGTCGAAGCTAAACTGTAAACAAAGGTGCTTCATTTAGGCCAGAAATCTGATGTGCTCGTGGAAACGAGCTGAAAAAAGTCCAGTTTCCTTCAGTTTCTGAAGGTATTAATGCTGCTTGAATTTCAAGTGTATTTGATTTGGTTTGCTAACACAAAATAAGACATCATTTTTAAAGTAAAAAGCCTGTTTCCTGCACATGTATCTAGTAGTCACCTTATAAACACATAGACTCTAGCCCTGTGCGTATGAATGCAGCTGCGTTACGAAGGCCTCGGGAGTCGCTTTGAGAACATTAGTGACAAACCGCATCATAAAGATGGAGGAACACAGCAGACAGGTCGGGGAAAGTTGTGGAGAGGTTTAAAGCAGAAAGAGTAGAGTACAAATTCAAACCTACCTAGACATGAACCCCCATCTAAACCAACAGGCCTGACAAGGAAACCGAGAGGGAAAGTGGTAACTGTGGAGGGGATGCAGAGATTATGGATTGCACATTAACCTTGAACACACAATCCTTTAAGGATGCTGTTCTTTAGCATGGTTAAGGAAGGTGGTCAGAGACGCACGTGATTTTCTTTCCATTTCATGATTATGCACTACTTTGTGTTGGTTTATTACATAAAAACCGAATAAAACACATTGAGCTTTGTGGTTGTAATGTGACATAATTTGGAAAAGTCTGAGGTCTTGAAGCAATTTAGCAGGAAATCCTATTTGCAGTGTGAAAGCTGCATGACAGGAGACTGAAGAGTTGCTTTCTTTCTCCCGCCTGGACAGAACTGCTTCACAGCTTGCTCCCATGCATACATCCGAACCCACATCAACCCCACCACACCCCGTGTCGCGGAACATTGTCTGAGGGCCTAGGTTACAGACTGAGACATACAGCCTTCAGATGTGCAGCAAGCAGACATCGAGTGCGGGCATGACGCTGACCGCCAGCTGTGAGATAATCAGTCAGCCCATCTAAGAAAAGGCTTCCCTTAAGCTCTACAGCCGCTTTGGCCAAGTGTGGTCTGCATGAGCTGATCTCTATTTAAAACCCCCGGCATTAAGACGATGGATTCAAACAATGGGGCGTGTTTAATAGACTCCTCTGCCAAAGGAAACGTAAAAGAATATTTATTAAAAGTCAGACTATTGTTCTATTTAAATCACTTACAATGTTACTGGTTCTCCAGATAAGTAATTGTAAAAAGTCTTAAAATAAACTCATTGACACAGTGGATCCTGCCTTGTCACAGTTCACCGTTTGCAGATTTTTCTGTAGAGTGTAGCTCTAAATTTGCCTATTCCCAGATTTTTTAGAGCATGTCTAAAATATTCAAAAGAAAATGCATCTTGGGAAGCTAGCGATGCTCCTTGAAATCCTATTGTCTGGTGTTTACAAAACCAGTCAATACAGGAGGATTGTTTATTTTCCTTAGCACTGATGAGCAGAGATAAAGAAGACTATGAATGTTTGTTTGTTTTTATGGCATCGCTAAGACAGTTTTCATTGTATCTATTAATTCATATTAAGGTCCATTTCCTGCTTTTCAACTGTTGTAGGCGTCTTTAGAGGGTCATTCTTGGATAAAATCAGGCAGCTGTGGTCCTTAACGCCAATGAATACTGAGGGTTTTCGCTGATCACTATTACATATTATTAAAAAATTCAACTCTAAATTCTATACATTTTTTTTTTTTATATTTTGTGGCACTAGTGGCTTTTGTTGTCAAAGTCCCTGAAGTTGGCAGTCGACCCCCAGATTACAGGACACACACTTCCTCAGTTTGAATGTTTCACTGTATGTTTCACATACATCATAGGTTTTTTCCACTGAATAAAAATATTTAAATGAAAGTTTGAAACATTTTTCAGCATGAGTTAATTCTGCCACAGTAAATTTATGTGATTCTATCAGGAGTACCTATTTGTGTGTAAGGCGCTTGTCCTTGATATTTAAAAAAATATATATAAAGATGACAATGTTTTTATGTTGTCATTCATATAAGAACTGTTTATATATCTCTGAAAGGTTGAAAGTCTGATTGGAGTCATAAATCATGTCATAAGACATCATTTTTCACCCATTCACTCATCTCGAACAAGGTTATGTATGCAATGAAAAATAGAAGGACACATTATTTTTCCTCTTTACCTTCCACTAATGTGTCTTTGTGTGACATGAGAGATAATTAACACAATATATTGTTAAATAAGCAATCTATCAGTGCCAGAGAAAGGTGCAGTATTGGCCCAAACTGAGTAAAATAGCAGCAGTAAGCTGAAACACACCCCACCCTCTTTGTTCCATTATAGGTTTATTGAGTACTTACACCAGAGGTAGAAAAAGGTACATAATACAACATTTCCCACTTGCATAACTATTTGTATTTCACCAAATAACAGCTGACAGCTTCACTGTAGAAACAAATATGACTGGTTGACTGATTGATTAAAAAATACTTGACATGTATTTATCAGCTGAAGCTGCAATATTCAATGAGATTTTGGCCTATTTACATGTAATCTTTTAATAACAATGGCTATAAAAATGGCTTCTGTAGATTTTCTTTCAGCCTCAAGAGTTCTCCTCAGTTTAGTGGGTATAAGCTCAAATGTGATATACGTTGTCTTTTATACCCAAGTTTTCCACGTTTTGGGACATCAAATATGTATTTGCGTCAACTCTCTGGAAGGTGGAAGAATAAGGTAAGAACATGGGCGTTGTTGGAAGAAAGCCATCAGAAGCCCAATTTATTGTCCTGTAGAGAAAACCAGCAAACATGCAATGACTAGAAGAGACATTGTTGGCAGTTAAAGATCATGATGAGAACACTAACCCCAAAGCGACAGGTGGTGGTGGATTTCTTTCTTTGTTCTTTTTTGCATACGGCAAGGATGTCACTACATCCTTGTTTAATTAAAGAAAAAATTTACTTAACTCATTCGTCTAAATTCACATAGTTCATTCATTTGAAACTGCAAAATGCAGCCATGTTGTTGTTGTGCATCTTCAGTGTCTCTTTCTCAGGCAGGAATCAATCCGTCCACTTCATCTACAAGTCAATTGCTTTAGCTTCACATGGGATTTCTGCTGGTCGAGTGGAAAGCTCACGTCTCAGAGAAACCAACAGGAATGCCAAGCGGATCGCACCTGTCCAATCGCTGAATCTGTGAAGCGACTGATTGGTGGACTGTGTTGTGCTGCAGAGCTGCGAGTGGATTGAACCCGTGTTTATCCGAGCCGTGTGGTGATTAAAGCGGGCCGAGCTCAGCCTGGAGTCAGATGGGTAATTAAGAGGCTGGTCTCCGGTGTTAACAGCATTAGTCACCTTGGAGATAATCGACAGCACAAAGCTGCATCGCTCCGTGTTGCCGATAGCCTCCTCAAGTAATCCTGCACAAACAGGATCTTAGGTGTTTTTTTTGTACGTTAACTGATGGCAGTTCCTATATAAATTAGAACAGCTGCAGCAACAAAAATGTAATTCAAAAACGGACTACAGAGTCATCAAACACAGTGATATATTGTTGAAATGTTTTACTTTGTTAGTTTTTATGAATATGGCTTAGAGCCATTCCAGAAATGGCAGCTTAGTGACAAGAATATCCAGGTATGGTACTGTATATGCACTTTGGAATGGTGTTTGCTGCTTATAGAAATATATTTTTTCCTTCCACTAAACTTTCAATCAATTTCCCTATGTACAGGCCTCTTTCAGCAACTACTTTTCATGACTTTCCTATCTTATAATGGGAATCTTTTAATGGATTGGACAGGACATAATGTTATTAACATCTTTGTTATTCTTTTGTTGGTGTTGTTGGTATAATATTCTAGTAATTACTGGATTGTCATTAGTTGTGGGCCATAATCCCTAAAATCAACAGATTGAAGTGCTTGAAATAAATCCCTCTTTATATGAATAAATCTATTCATTTTCTGAAACAAATTCCTGAAATCAATCAACTTTTAGCGATTTATTGTAAGCCTCCTAATGCGATGACGAAACAGCCTCTGCTCTGTGTAGATAACGGACATTTTGCCGAATATTAATGCTCCCATTACTTTGCATCTGTTGACAGAAACTCATAACCAGCATGCAATAAAAATGTATCTAGCTTTGATCTCGTCTCTTAGCATCAGTATAATTTTATTAGCAGCTTTGAAGGAAATTAAAGCCTCTTTGTTTTCAGACGCAGGTCGGCCAAGTTAAACATTATTTAAAGTTCTTGAGCTGCGGCGGCGCTCTGCACAGTGGGGGATCTCTTCATCTAAATAAAATTTAAGTTATATCTATAGTGGTGAGCATATACTTGGTGAGGTAAAAGCGACTGTTTATGTGTCCTCCGGGGGTCTAAATCACGCCGATGAATCTTTAAGTTGTGAGGGAAACTCGCCAGAGAAAAAGATGGATGCCGACTTTCTTCTCGCCCATCCCGTTCATAAATTACCAGGCCATTGATCCATGGTTGTCTGGGATTCTCGGCGGACCTCCTCCTCGCATTCATCACACCCCGCGTCTGCAGCTAAGCCTGAGTGGAAATGTCTCAAACACATCCTCCCCTTCCTGAGAAAGAAGCAGCATGGCCTGTTGCTTGGATACGGCAGTATTTATTTTTTTTCTTTTTTTATGAAGAGTGGATAAAACCTGAAGGACTGCATTATGCGCCAAGATGTTTCAGCATCTTGGTCTGTGTTGGACGTCTGGTTTTATATTGAGTGAGCGCTGTTTGCTTTCACAGCAGCTGTGCGGAGCGATTTCCCTGTTTGCTGGCTGCTTTTGAGACAATGCAGGGAAATAAATCATTGTAGGGTAAGCAGGATATCCAGACTGTTGATAATATTTGTTATGAACTACTGCGAAATCCAGCTGCAGACGGAAATCAAGCTGGTCAAGCAAAGGTGAATCCAAAAACATGTTGCACACAGTTGTAATCACTTTTAGAAACACTGCTGGAAAAATGACATTCAATTACTTGTTTAGAGTAGGAAGAACACATGAAAACATGCATTACAGGTCAGGAAAAAAATCTAATTTGAATAACGAGGTCTTATTTTTCTGTAGGTACACCATGATCCCTTGATTTTATCTTAAAGATGAATGAAATAAAACATGTCTGACAACATGAAGTAGGCTCAAAGATGTAAAATGTTTGCGGCACTGAGGAGGTCTGCGCCTGGAGTCGTTCATCATGCACTGAAGAGAAATCAGAAAAAAACAAGGGACCTTTTTCATTTATTAGGTGAAAATAACAGCATGTGATGATGGGTTACTCTGTTTCTTATAAGCAGTATTAGTTTAACAAAATCTGGTCTTTTTGTGATATAGCTACTGCACAAAGTAGCATCTGGAACCCATGTTTAACAGAGCTGTCCTATAGATTTAAGTACAAATTTCTCCTAAGTGAGAAAGGTGACCCACCTGTGCTATAGAGCTGAAAACAGGAAACAGGTTGGTGATGGATGTGTGCCAAAATAGCAGTCAGTCAGTCAGTCAGCTGAGCACCAAACAGGAAATGAACAGGTCTGCTGATGTTTCTGTAACACAACAGATTCATTCAGTTACTCCAACTTTGGGATGGGTTATTTTTGTATCTTTTATCCTTATTTTGGGAATTTTGTCTACAATTCTGACGTATCCTCTTTCTTATCGCGTTTCTGTTTTGCTTTACTGTACAAAAGCTCTGCTGTGAAGGGCTTCACGTGTCCTGTGTGTGTTCAAATGTCGAGCCTGCTGCTGATGGCGTGTTCCTCCGGTGCTGCAAATGCAAACAGTGCCTGCTCCTGCTGGGCTCCTCTGATCTCAGCGCTGCTCCACATCAGCGCTCCTGTTTTTACGACTAGCCACTGTATAAAAGGTAAAGGTGGCCTGGGTTTAATTACGCAGCTGTTCTCTACAGTCACGGTGGCTTTTTCTTGACAGAGTCAGAATTATCCTCTTTTGTAATGGAGATTAACCCCACTAACAGCATCACTTAGCCTATTTAGCTTCCATATTTTAACACCAGGCCCTTTCTAACGAAGCGGCTCTGCCTCGACAGCTGGGGGTTCTCCCAGATACAAAACTGTGGTCAGTCCTTTCCTACTTACAGGCTTTTGGGGGTGACAAGATGAGATTAACACATTTGAATGCAATTTTAATGTAATGCATAATTCATGCAGTGTCCTCTTCTCTAATTTGAAGGAATACGCCCCTTTTCCTCAGCATTCCAAGTATCAGAGTGTCCCAGTTGAGGTGGGTGGGGGGTTTGGGAGCCTATCTGCTTATCAGGGTCCTCCGGGTGTCTCCTGGCAGATCCTGTCCAAACATTTGCAAGGCTGGACCCGCTTTCATTCCTTAAGTGTAATTGTTTTAGTTAATGCAGGACGTAATGTTCTGTCCTGTTGGTTACGAAACCTTTATTTTTAGTGACACAGTGACCGTCAGTTGAACTGCAGTCAACATGGAGTCGCAGATGCTCAAGCATTGATTTGCTCTCCAGGCCACAAAATAAAAAATAGAAAAAAAAAGTCACACACAATTTCCTGGCAACAGCGTTCATACTGCTAACGCTTTCTCACCTTTTGCCTCATTGTTCCCAGCAGTTGCTGTGCAAAGCAAAAGACAAAGTCTATAAAGTTATTCCTTAGTTTCTTCACAAAGATGAAAAGCAACAGATTACACAAACTCTCTTCCTCCAAGCCTCATAAGCTGCAGCAGGGCAAACCCAGAGGAAACTTGGGCTGGTTTAAAATATTTATCAGGGCTCACATTGATTTCAAATAATGGGAATTTAGAGATCACAGTTGGGGGAAGTAGACTCTTGTGCAGATCATCTCCTTCGATTTATTTTACATATTTCAAACTGAATGGAAGCAGCGTAGCAAATAGGCAGAGATTAGATCTGAGTGCACTGATTGTGTCAGTGGTTGAACTTTGCTTGGTTAGTCGAGGATAAAGATGTGAGAAAAATACTTCACATTTCAGATTATTATACTGTTTTATTTATCAGTTTATTTATGTCCGGCTCTTCTTGTAGGACGAACACGTAATGGTGTTTTTGTTTTTTTGTTTTTCAAATAAGGAGATTTGAGTTATTTAAAATGGCAAAATGAATGTCTTTTGAAAATCTTTGAATTTTATTCAGTTTAGAAATAAAAAAATATTCCTGAAGTTTTGACTAGTTGGTGTCCTAAAGGTCATATGTTAAGTTTTATTTGGTAGAAAATACTTAATGTTTGTATTTTAATTAATTAGTCTGTAACTTTATACAAAATAAAAGCTGGTAAAGAACTGAATAACTTCAGTGACACTGAACACTTACAAAGAGCAAATTAATGGGTGTGAAAATGGTACCTGACAGAAAGAACATAGAATAATTTAGAAATTGAACTGTAATTACATTGGTATACAGTATAGTTGATCAATTCCCATTTTACTGTAGCATTAGTGAGTGTGTAAAGATTTTTAAAGCAGCTTTAAATGTAAAAATCTGTTCATTTTGACTACGAAAAATGATCTTGTCTTCTGGTTTGCATTGATCTGGTGTGGAGTGCTTTGGGATTGTAGCTGAATCTGCTTATTTCCTGTTGTGGAAGCAATAAAAACACATGAATCTTGTTCTAGATGAAACTGGTGATCACCTGTTACCAGTACGTCCATATTAATAACACAATGCCAAGCACATGCATGTATTTTAATAGCCTTTCTAAGTATAGCTGTTTCTTGTAGGAGAATGTGAATAATATGGATTTAATCCTTAGGTTAGCATCATTTACTTATTACCTTTTCACAGACTAATTATTGTGTTTGAGGCATTTAATTTACTGCAGTTAAAACTAGGAAAATAGAAATCATTTCACTATCTAATGATCATATGAATTTATCTTGTGTTTTTTCACAAGATAAAGATAAACGTGTTTCAAAATTCAATGTTGCAAGACCAGCTGTAAAAAAAATTATTCTTTTCCTTCCACTCAATGTTCACTCAGTGGCTAAGTATTGGTCGCTTGGTTTGTTTTGCTGACATAAATGAAATTGGCATTAAGAGGCTGTCATTGTCGATAGTAATAGTGTCTGCTTACAATCCTACATGACATTATAGGTAGTAATATAGTGTTTGCTTACATGCGTTTAGATTAGAGGACTGTAGACATTTGAGCAATAAAGCAGACCGCTGTCATCTCTTTAGCTCTTGTTTTGATTTTCTCCAAAGACAAGAGTGAAGTTTATGAAATCCATCGTCACTTCCACCTGGCACCAGAAGGTTTCTTGCTGGATTGTGCATCCCCTGCAGCTTTTTAAAGTGAGTGTGTGCACTTACAGTCATAAAGAAGTCTTCCAGGCTCCTCCTGTGGTCATCTGGGTGCATTTTTTGAGTGCTCCATCACCTGCTGAGAGCTTTGGAGCTGACATCCGGGGTGTACGATGATTCACTGCCCCTATTACTTTGTCTGCTGAGGGGATTTTGTTGTGAATCAAATTTAGTCTTCCTCACAGTTCTCAGACAAACATCAGTCTCTTTCATTGACTTTAATTCTCTGACAGGCTGTCTGGGTATCTGATCCTCTCTCTGACTCACCTCAGTTTAACCTGAGTTCTTTTTTTTTTTTTTCCCCTCTTCCTCTTTTTGTTCTGGGCCCGTTCTGTGTCTGCTGGAGGAACGAGTCAGATATGGGCAACAACAGTGTTCTTTTCTTGCAGTGATGTGATAAAACATGTTATTAGATTACCACTAATTGCTCATTTCCCAAAGGTGATGAAAATAGGGATATAAGGAGAGCCTGAACAGATTGCTTGATTCTGTTTTTGCAGCCTTATCTGTGATGTTCTGCTTACAGTTTTTCGCTCTTTTTTTTGGCTTTCTCCTCCGTTATCCCTAACAGAGCAGATCTACAGCCTTGGTGGTACAAGCCTTGTTCCCTTGTACTTTTCACAAGTCGCATTTCTGTTATTTGCTGTTGTGCGACGTTTTGGTGGAAGTTGTAATTTGTAATTCCTCAGGAATGAGCATGTAGGAGTGTGTGCAGATGAAGACCACCCACTCAGAGAAATAATGCATTGTTCTATGTGCGATGTAGCGTGGTGATACGGTAGAAGGGCATGTCAGGGTTTTTTTTATGAGTCTTTGTTACCTGACTCTTTGATCTTTGCTGCTCCTCTCCCACCTGCTCTCCTCCGCCTGCATGTCTCTGACAAGTCTGCCGTCTTCAGGAGCTGTTTACTCTTCAGTGAGAAGTCAAACTGTTTCTTTGCTGTCGCACACAAGCCACCCTTTTAAAAGCCTGCTGACAAACTGGAGTGGGGCTCTTGTGGCTCTCTTTTTAAGTTTCTTTTATCCAGTTAAACTTCCATTTTTTCCAAGCATCCGATTTTCTATTTTCTGATCTTTGAATGCCCAATTTCTTTAATGTTGACTTTTTGCTCTTGGTATTTACCATGGCCTTCTGTCGATGGTTGGAGGGCTTCACCAGGGATTTTTTCCTCATTGCTTACCGGGATGTGGTCTGACTTAATGCTTCAGACAGGTGACTTTAAAATTTATTTTTAGAATATGTAGTACACTGAGGAATAGGGCTGTTGTAAACGAATATTTTAGTAATCGAGTAATCTATCGATTATTCTTACGATTAATTGGGTAATCGGATAAAAAAAGATAAAATAAAACATTGGTAAATCTAACATAACAGCAGTGTTACTATCGCATATCAACATCAGTCCAATTTTTCACATTTGAGCTTCTCTAACAGTTATTTTTCTGTAGTTTAGAAAATTAACCTGTAACAATAATAGTTCACTTTGTTAACTTGAAGAAAAATTATACAAAAGTCTGAAATTAATTCAATGTAATAATAAAGAGACAGGCTCACAAATAGCCTATCTATTTGTGACCAGGCTGTTATGAATAAATGTCTATACTCCAGCTTTCTATTTCTGTTTTCATCTTCAGTCAGTTTAATAGATGAACTCTCACCTTGCACAGC
>CAEGAE010031626.1:0-11986 GCA_903067095.1 Girardinus metallicus | reverse complement strand
AATGTGATTTTCTGAATTTTTTTTCTCATTTTGTCTCTCATAGTTGAGGTCTACATATGATGTCAATTACAGGCCTCGCTCATCTTTTTAAGTGGAAGAACTTGTAGAGTTGGTCACTGACTAAATACTTTTTTCCCCACTGTATTATGCTCAAACCTAAACAGTTGATGGCGATATAGACACCAAATAAGGACTTTTATTTTTTAAAGACTCGGCCCTTTGATTTGAATCTTTTGGGGATTTTCTCTTTTGTTGTTGGACGGTGGTATTAGATCAGACTCTTTCTACATTAAGTTTCTCTTGTGTCATTTATCCACTTTAATGTTACTTGTGCCACCCCCAGACGGTGTGGTGCCCTGAGCAGTGAGCCTAATCTGAGTCCCATATAAGGCTCACTGCTCATATTCATGTGAGACATGTTTTAGTAGAAACATTTAAAAGCCAATATTTTAACCCAGGACATTGTGGGCAAGAGTTCTAACTGCCACTATTTAGTCCACAAACACAACAAGAAGCAGAGAAACAAAACTTCAGAAAATATAGATGAACTGCAAGGCAGTTTGTAGGTCAAACTGTTGAAACAAGTAAAACAATAGTAAAAGAGTAAGCAAGAGAAACAAGAATAATGTAAAGAAAAAGAAAAATTAAAAACTGGACAGAGAACTGAAGTTAAACAAAACCAAAGTGATGTAAGGAAAATCAAATTAAGGATAGGTGTTTGAATTCTGAGGCCTCTGAGATTGAAATGGGTAAAATGTTTTTCCAGTTCAGGGTGAGGCTGCCTCAAACAGAGTTTAACCATGGACAGACAGACAGATGGACAGAATATAATGGAGCACCACAACTTCAGATAGCGCAACAGCAACTGTTTCGTCTTGCTTCTAGGACAAATTGGCACATTTAACAAAAAAAAATATTTCTCTATTATTAATATTCTTTTCTTAAGATTTAATAAAGACACAATTCCAGCTTGAAAAAGCAGTTGTCGCTCTGCCAATCACAGTAATGACATGGAGGTCACAGTCTGCCTGTGCTGCTGTAGCACCGGCTGGCAGAAACAGAGGAGCAGAGATGACACAGCCTCCTCAATATGATCCTTCTTATGATGCATCCTGGAACACACAAAACAAAAAATCCTGAAATCCAGTGGCTATGGAGAAACACAATGTCACAAAATATTTATAAATCTTGAGTTTTTTTCATGTTTTGACAACCACAAACTACAATGATTGAACTACAGTGAGGTTACATGGTTTCATCTGAGCAGAGCCCGTCCCTCCACATGTTCGCTGTCTCCACTACATGGTTTGCAGCAAAGACAAAACCTCGTTTGGCGTTCTTTCAGCAATAGCTTTCCTCTGGCTACTCTTTCAAAAAGGCCAACTTTGTAGAGTGCCAACTAATAGTTATCGCTTGTCATAATTATGCAGATCATAGCAAGCTGCATATTTCAAATCTGTACATTTTACTAAAACGCCTACATTCAAATAAAAGCTGAAAGTCAGACAGTTTTTTTCATGTATATTAAAAAACTGAAATAACAATCTTTCCACCAGAAAAAAAATACCTAAAGATGAAACACCAAAATTCTTAGGCATATTGGTGTTTTGGTAACATCTGCTATTAGGTACCTTGGGATAACTACTGACTCAAGTTTATGTTATGTTTGAAAATCATGTCAAATCATGTTGGTTTGAAAATAATGTCAAATCCAGATGTCAAATCTGGACTGGTTCAGTCTTGTTTCCATCATTTAAAAAACATTGACAGACTTGATTTAATTGTTTCTCAATCCGAAATTAAAGTTTTAATTAATGATTTTGCTTTGTTTCATCTGGATTATTGTAATAGACTCTAAGCAAAACTTCCCCAGCCTGGATGCAGTCTGCTGTTTGCAGGCTCTTGGCCAAATCTTTCATATTTTCTCATGTGACCAAGCTGCAGATGCAAAATGGCTCCGAGTAGTTTTATGGGAGCATTTCAAGAATCTGGTTTTGACTTAGTGAGCTCTTAGTGAGCAGATGAGCAGCATAGTAGGTGCAATTTAGCGCGTATGGCTTCACAAATATGCAGAACATATTTTGATCATCAGAAAGTGAAAATGCTGGGAGGAGGACATGCAATTGCATTGACCACCTGCACTGTTCTTGCATTTGAAAGGCAAGTGGAAACTGGCATGAATGAAATGTCTGCAGTAACTGCAAGAAGGAATCAGAGATTAGGGACAGAGCAGAATGGACTTCCTGAGGAAGATAAGATCCTTCAAGGTTTGCAGCAAGATGCTGCAGACCTTCTGTTGTTGAGAGCTTCATCTCTGCTGCTGTCATCTGTTGGAGCAGCAGCATCAGAGGGTTCTTCAGATTTGCTGCTACAAGAGAGCTTTCCTGCTAACCACCACCATTATCTGCAATAACTCTTTGAAGAATCTGACTTGAAATGAGTTAAATCAACGATTAATTTCCATTTGGAATCACAGTATTTTTCAATTCAAATTTGAAACTAAAAAGTCCAAACAGAGGATCAGAACAACTTTAGAGCTTTATTCTGACAGAGCTTTAAAAGTTTTAGCTGTTGTTATTACACCTTGAGGTACTCAATTATATAATACATAAATATTACTTACATTAGTACAATAATAACTCTATGGTTTTCAAACTCATCTTTCTCTCACGGTCACTCTGCTCTCAGACATGTTCCTTGTTGACAGCTTGTAGCAGATGCAAAATCCTCATTTAAAAGGACGGCCTGCACCACTTCTGCAACTGTTCACATAATGTAGATCACCAGCAACATGCTCACTAACTGCAAATACTTTTTTGTTGTTTTTTGTACAAGTCATCTAGCGTATTTAGAAACTTTTGAGATTAGCACCACAGTTTTAACCTACTCTGATAAGAAAGTTGACTGTCAAACTTGTTCTTGGTTTCGTTTCTAAGTTCTAAAAACTCAAAGATAGATCTGCAATCTTTTAAAAAAAAGTTTATCGTTTTTTCTGATCTACTATTGTAGAATCACCTCAAGAAAAAAAAAAAGTCAGTTTGTGAAAATTTGGAGGAGAACATATTACAATTACTACACACCAACTGGAATTAGCCCTCCAGAAATCTACATCTGTACTGGCAAATACTATTTATCTATTTATTTATTCATAAAGTTCAAGCATGCCCTTCTTCAAGGGCTGACTTCACCGTAACAGTGAAGTCAGCCCTGGTTGGTTATAGTGACAGTCAGTCCATGGCTATTTCAAATTGTCTTACTGTTTAACCTTCTGCTAACCGTATCCAAGAGCTTAAATTCACTTTCCGTTTATATAGAGAGAAAAGTGTGAATATTTAAAGAGCAATGTGCGGGATGAAGCAGAAAGACATGTACAGGAATGGTTTCATTTTTAGAATTCGGCCTTCTGGAGTTCTATTTCGTAAAGTGTACGCACCATTATTACACGTTGAATGTGTAACGACAGTCTCCTTTATCCTCCATATGTCTGAACTTTGACGTATTGTTGCAAGATAGTATTTCTGTTTGTCCAAAGACTTGAGTAAAACTGCAGTTTGTAACTTTTACAAAAAATATGTTTTTATATGTTTGTTGAAACTGTCTCACTGTCCTGACAGTATGGTATGAGATGGATAGTCTATGAAAATATTCAGCTCCTATGACTTCTCCCAGTGCTAACTGGAAACAAGTGTGGCATGGCTACCTGTGATGGTGGATAAAGGGTTTTCTTGTAGCAGTAAGTTGTTTCTCTGCCATTAGCACATTTAGCAATGAGAACACGGGGTAGACTGACAACTCTACAACCTCCTGACTCTGATTGGTTGTTTTTGGTCGGAGCAGTGCATTTCTTCAGAGAGCAAAATCAGCTCTTGGAGCAGGTTGAGGAGATCAACGTTCTCGCAGATTATCTGCCTCCTAGCATACTGTCATGACATGGTGACAAGTTTAACAAATATGTAAAAAACAAAATATCCTTCATAAAAGCTCTGTGCTGCAGCTCTAAATCTCCCAAAATAAAAAATCATGACACTAATGTGTCATGATTTCATGAAAACAAGCTTAAAGGGTTAGTATTATGTATTTTTCAGGCACATAGTGCCATGTAGCCTAATCAAGTATGTGTACCTTAAATTGTTATAAAATTGTTATACATATCAAATAAGACTCAAAAGAAATTCGACTTGGTGTCTCTTTAAAAACTCTGGCTCTTTCTGAAACTCGGCCTTCAGGCAGTCATAACATGGCTCCTCTTTTAATCCTTTAACAATGTTTTTACAAGCGCTACACTGAGAATAGACCCTAGGAGCTCAGAAAATGTGCAGTTCCACCAGGTTTTTGCTAATTGCTTCTGACTAGTCTGAAGGAGCTGAGTGGGAGACTTGCAGGGGAAGCTGCTCTGTGAGGCAGAAGCTTGAAAATTGCAGCTCTCAGGAGGGGCTGCACAACCGAATGGTTGCCGTGGTTGTCGTCAATGTAAGGTTGACACAGAACAAAACACTCCATCACTGAGAGAGAAACATGCCAACTGTGAAATATGGTGGTGGCAGCGTTATGAGCTGAGGTTAATTTTATTCAGATGGAGCTGAATTTCTGAACAGTTCCAAATACAGACAGTTTGGGCTCAAAATATTCAAATGACTGGTAGAAAGCAAGACGACAAAGAGTTATTTCATTTTTCATCATCACAGGAACTCCAACCATATATTCAAAACAATAAAACATCAACTCATAGGAAAAAAAAAATATTGCATTATTTTCCCCCATAGCACTGTGGCCTTGTGGCAAAAAGGTCCTGGGTTCGATTCCCGGCCCAGGGTCTTTCTGCACGGAGTGTGCATGTTCTCCCTGTTCTCTCCTGGTACTCCGGCTTCCTCCCACAGTCCAAAAACATGACGGTCAGGTTAATTGGTCTCTCTAAATTCTCCCTAGGTGTGAGTGTGTGTGTGTATGGTTGTTTGTCCTGTTTGTCTCTGTGTTGCCCAGCGACTGACTGGCAACCTGTCCAAGGTGACCCCGCCTCTCGCCCGGAACGTTCGCTGGAGATAGATACCAGCAGCCCTCCTGACCCCACTAGGGACAAGGGTGTCAGAAAATGGATGGATGGATGGATTTCCCCCCATTTTCAAATGATTTAATATGCTCTTGTTTTTTAATCACACAGACCTGACATTTCACCAGGTTTGTGTGAAAGATGCAATTTTCACAAAGTTCATATTTGGACCTTCAAACTGGCAAATAACTCCCCTTCTTTATATAAAAAAATTAAAATAAGTAAAACACAATTTAAAACTTCTAAAAATCCATGGCCATAGACTGTTGTACACACGGAACTGTCCAAAAAGGAGCAGAACATTTTGTGGCTAATCGAAGCTCTGCAGTATAACCAAGCAACTGGCACACTTTTAATGCTGTTAATGTTATAGCCAAACCAAATTAAGTCTAGTCCACAAAACCAATTAAAATATCTCATCTTGAGGCAGTGAGTTTTTATTGCTTTTCTAACAACATCAAAGCTGGAGGCTGCATCAGAAACCTGACTAGGAATAGGGGGAAAAAAACGTCACTATGAGACAGAAGCATTTCTACATGTCATACAAACACTATTTCTTTCAAAGGGGGGTAAACCAATGTCGTATGAAGCATCACTAAAAAAAATAGAGACGTGTTGGAACCTATTAACTGTTTCAACAAACTGAACTGAGGATGTCACAGTTTGAACAGAGTGATTGTTGGCTTTCAGGATTCTGCCTCTCTGAAATGAAACTTCCAACAAGCATGTGAACCTGCAAGTGCTTTCTGCTGAACTATCCCACTCCATCAGTGTATTTTTAGGTCCCCCTTGAACACTTAAAAGCCACAAGTGCACTTGTTTCTGCTGTTTTCTATTAACAATGATGACTGTGAAAAACCACTTACAATCATTTCAATCAAGGGAGCAGCTTAAGAGTTTGGTGTTGTTGAATAAACAGGCTGCAGCCTTGCAGGAGTTTATCTGGGGGGATAACTCCCCAGTTATGGGGATGAATCCAACAACGAGACGATAACATCAGCACCCAGTTCGCTCATTAGCCAACTGCTGATTGTGTTTCTACCTTGATGGTCTGAAGCTGGAATCAGCATAATAGGTTAATAAAGAGAAACAATCAGTTTTTGCTACTCTGGGGATAAGAAAAGATTGTTGGGTATTTTTTGTCTGGGAAGAAGAAGAAGAAAAGAGAGAATCAAAGCAACACTCCAGGTATGTTTATGATGAAGGAATAACATTGTAACTTGATGTAAAACTCAAAAAAGTTTGAGTTTGAGCAGAATCCTGTTCTGCTTTACAAATACTAGATGAGGTAATTAGGAAAGTACAAAACGATGAACTTTCAGCTGAGCCAGAAGCATTGGTGGAAGGTTAGACTGCCAGGAACATTTTACATCAATCAGGCAATTTCATACCAGATTAGCTGATGCTTCTCTTTTGTGCCACCGTTGGCAACAGCAACTGGCACCAAGTATTTGCAATAAAGTAACAATGAGTCTTTAAATATATATATATACATACGTGTGTTGGGGTGTGTGTGTGGGTGTGTGTTTCTTACTATTACCATTTTCACCACTGACATATTACTACACTGTAAAACATTTGAGCAGCATTTAGTTATGTCTACTATCTTCTGCTCTTTAATATAAAAAAATTAGCAAGTTTTAGATTTTGAACCTAAATGCGTGTGTGTGAAAGATAAGCTTACAGCAGTAAGTTGTGTTAACTATTATTAATTTTGTCAAACCTCCAAGAGTTGAATAAACTAGAGTTTTTAGGCTAGCACTTAAAAAACTAAAAGAAGAAAAAGACAGGAGTGGGAACTATTTCCCAGAGTGCTCAGCGGCATGTTTTTTGCACAGTGAATAAGATGGAAGTGTGTTCTGACTCTTGTGCGTCATTAAGACAAATGTTTTCATGGATCCAATTGACAGTTTGACACAGTGTGTGTCCTTAACTTTTAAACATACAGTTTGTTTTAATAGCCTTGCTTTTATTTTCTTTTAGTTTAGTTTAATTGATGAATTGTATTTATTAAGAGAAAAGTAAAAATGTAAAAAGTTCTGTATAACTGTGTAATGCCATGTTTTAAAATGTCCCAAGTAACAATAAACTATTTCAAAAGAAAAAAGAAAAAAAAAAGTCCTATTCACAGAAAATGTTACTGAGCAGAATTCATTGTGACGTTTAATACAATTCATTGTTATATAAGAAATGTTGTTCATGAAATTTGAAACAAGAACTTGAAATGACTATAAAGTAGAAGGAGTAGTTATTTTAACTTGATAATATATAATCTCATCTGGGAAGCAGCAAAAGCGAAAAGAGAGAATAATTTCATACTCCCCATTCAAAAAATAAAAACTAACAAAATTGAGCAAATATCCTGAAGAATAAATGAAACGCTACTCAAATCTTTTGCAGCTAACCCCACAGAACATACAATAATAGAGTTACAGAGTGGACACCAAAATTCAGTTGAACAGCATCAAAAAAAGTCACAATCCATCTTAAAAAAACTACAATAAGAACACAATAAGTCAGCAAATATTTAGGTCTCACCTCACCCAATTAAAACGTTAACAGGGAACATAATGGAAGATCCACTGGCAATAAATAACACCTTCAGACAATTTCATTATGGATTATATAACAGTAGTAAGGAAAATCATTTAAAGAAAGCTTGTAACCCAAGAAAACAACATTGCTATCCCTCCTCAATGGAGCAACAATCAGTAATACATAACAAAAACTATTTGAATATTTCATTTCATCCGTGGTTCATTGTACAATTTCAAACAGCATGCCAATCCTGGTGAGTAAAAACCCGCAGAATGATCAACATATCAGGAAAGGAAAAGGGGAAGAAAATCATTGTTTTATTTCTCTTCTTACCAAAATATCCCAGTGTGACTCAAAATGAACTAAAACCAGAAATGTTGAAAAAAGAAATCATGGTAAAATAACTGCCAAGACAAAGAGCAAGTAGTGAATTTAATCTCCAAACTACAGATATGCAAATATCTTAGTCTGCATTCCTGCTCTCCTTGCTGGTATATGCTTATTTTAGAGAGGAAAAAATACATCACGAAGCAGTAGAACAATTAGTCATATTAAGTTCACAGGCGACACCGCAGCATATGCTGTAATCTGTTAGAGTGATGAGTGAACAAGTGAATGTGTCAGGACTAAATCAAGTGAACTAACTCCAGCTGTTCCTTAATCTTATCGCTCACTCTTTCCAGCTGTTTCTTAAAAAAATATATAATTATTTATACATTTCTCACAGAGGCCGGGGTGCCACATAGTGATGTGAGACAGAAAGTGGACATAATAGTCACAAAAAGTTTGTGCTGATTAACTGTGGGATTATTTCAGGAAAGAAGCACCTGAAGTTTTTCTGGGACAGTTAAGACCAGTGGATTTCAGAGTCTGTCAGTGTACCAGGACCTCTGGAACTTTAAGGTCACATATATGCAGGAGGACCCGGTGCCTGTGCCTGTCTCAGTAGAAAGGAAGAGGAGCATGTTATGTGGTTGTGGGATGAATTGAGGAAATTAAATAATTTACTTCCAATTAGGAGGTCAGGGATTCGTCTAGAGAAGGAGAGGCAGGTTCATGGCTGGACTAATGAGCATAACTGGCAAATATTATCTTGAAGGGAAATGGACTTGCAGTTCCTTGGAGGATTCACAGGAAGGTTATTGAAGGATTTGTGGTGAATCTTTCAGGTCTAGAGAATCCGAATATGGAGGTGAAGCGAGTGAGCAGGCAGCTGAGGCCTTGGAGTTGTGGCTTACAAAGTAGTTCTGGTTCAAGACCATGCAAATGACAGCTGAGAACCTGGGTGAGAGAGGGAGAGGTGAGCATCTGGAAGTCGATCAAAGTCCTCCACAAGAGAAAAAAGTCATCAGGAGAGAAAACAGGAGATGAATGTGCTGGCTAAAAACTACCATGTAGAAATAATCATCTGGCAGAGAGTCGTAAGCATGCAGCACTTCTCAGAGGTTATTTCATCTGTTAACTTTGTTCTCTTCTTGTTCTCTCCATTGAAGCTAAATCTGGCCTGGTGTTTTGTTTGTGGATGTTGTATTTACTTGGAGGGAGGCGACAGCTGAAATAATGCTGCTAAGAGTTAAACATTCTACTACTATTAACTTTGAACTTAAAAAGTGCTAATACAGCAGTTTCTCTGGTTCTTTTTGTGCATTCTGCTCTGTCTTCTCAAACCAGTCGGTTGTATGAGATGGCCTAGTTTTCCTCTCCATTGTCACCAATGCTTGCTTAGTGAGAGATTGCTGTAAAGTCAATAACACAGTGCCAGCAGTTGTCTATTATTACTACATGCTCAACCAGGTGGAGTGGGTGGTGCAAGAGAATAACTAGCACCACCCATTCTGCTTGCCTTCCTTACATACAATCTTTTCTAAACTAATTGAATAATGAACTGAATTTAATGGATGGCTAATATCTTGAATATATGTATGATTGAAATGAATTGTCATTTTTTGTAAAGTACCTTGAGAGTACCTGGTGGATTAGCGCTCTGTATTTAAGTAGTGCCAATTGAATTGAATTGAAACTAAAACTCAAAAAGGTCCACAAATCTCTTTCTGATATCTTGACAGTTTCATATGATATTACATGAGGAAGATATTGTTTGCAGTGTTACCTTGAAATATGTCAACAGATGTGTTTCTAATTAACACAGATGTTGTGGACTAAACTCTCTTTTGGTTTCCTTCTGTCTCTGTAATCTTGGCATTTTGCAAATAAAATAATTTAGCTGATCTTGGCTGAACTGAAAACAAAAAAGTTTAGCCTTACATATTTAAACACCAAGAGAAAAAGTGTATGTAAATATGTGGCTTAATCTGGATTTGCATGTTTGTGAATGTGTGGATTACTTGGGTGAGTTAAACGTCAATAAGCCGAAAAAAAAAGTTTTTTGTTGTGAAAAACAAGGAGTTCAATCGTTATTTTCTCTGCAGTATCATGGCACAGGATGGCTGTTATAACTGATTATCACCTTTCACAATCAGTTAGTCTTATGTTTGTAATTTTGTATTTCCCCTCAGAAATTGTTTTTACTTCAGTTGAGGACAACATATCAATAATCCCTGCTGACTGCTCAAAAACAAAAACTATCCCTAGACTTTAGTTGCAATCTCATCAAAAAAAGATTTTGTTTTTGCCATGAAATTTAATTTAAGCCAACAACCGTCCTGCATTGACTCTAGCAGAACATTGCTGCATGAAAGCAATTTAAAAAGCCAAATGTATATTCAAAGAGGTTACATATTCTGAAACACTTTTTATCAAAGACAATCTTTTGGTATTTTGATCCCTTGTTGAGGGGGGAAAAAAACAACTAGATGCTGCAGTTAATTACTTTGGGTAAAACTGCAGAAGGAAAGTTTGGACAGCACTGATTTACTTATTCAATACCACCATCTGTCTGATTTCTCTGAACAACTGATTTAAAACCAAACACAACACTGCCGTGTGTCTGTCCCTTAATTCAACAGCTGCACTCCTTTCTCTCCCTGTGTTGTGTAGCTAATGCAGTTGAAATGAGATTTTTACATACATGAAATAAAAAGACACAAACATCTTTTATTTTCACTGTGTGAAGTTAAATCAAGCCAAACATCTCCTGTTATCTGAGAGCAGCAGCTGGGAGACCTAACAAACCAGCACCCTACGCAGGGATTTAAAAGGCAATCCAGTCTGTCTGTAAGTCACCACAGGATGAAATGACTGCCTCTGACAAAATTCAAAACTCAAATTTCTGGTAGCATTGAGACAGATGTTGAATGACTGTGGTTCTGAAAATGATTCTTATTGTGATGCCTGTGGGCTTAAGACATCATTTCTGTTTCTTCCAACAATTATGTCATTAGAATAGCTCACCTTGAATCACTGTTTTTTCAAGCTGAGGACCACTTAACCTGTTTAGCAAACAGTCACAGACCACCTAACCTGAAATTGCATCTTAATATATGATGCAACCTGAATCTAAAATATCAGTCTCTTAAACATATTGTTGTTTTCTTTGTTCATCCTAATAAGAAGAGTATGAAAGACCAAAACTGACATAATATAGTTCTTGATGTATGACTTTGAAGAAGAGTCAGTGAGTTGAATTCATCAATTCCATTTATTAATACCAAAATACAGCTGGTCCATAGTTCATGGTATCCTTAAACACTAGCAGACCAAAATGGCATCAGACAAAAGTTTTCCATCATCTTTGTTAGCTTCTATCTAAGCTATGCCCTAAAGAGGGAGTTCCCCAGTGTGTCATATCCTCTAACCTTTGCTTTGAGAGTGTTTCCTATCATGTCATTTCCTGCAACTTTAGCTTTGCAACTAGCTAAAAGAGATAGAAGGAAAACACAGAACTATTTATTCTCAACAATATTTATGATTTTATACACTACTTCAAAAAAAATCGGAATTGGTCCATTCAGACTGCAGTGTGAACACAGCCTATGTTCTCATCAATGATGTCATAAAGGTTCAAAGAGATTATCAATGACTGGAAATACAAGAATTCTCAGTTTGTTTTCAGCTTTGTTGGAGGTAGATCGATTCCAGAGAGACGACTTCAAACTGACTTTACAAACCATTTTAACTGAACACCAAGTCAAGAGGATTTTTGATATTGGTTAAGACCTTGGATTTCTTGTTACGAAGGGATTTGAAAAGTTGTTAGGATACAGCAGGAGAGGCAATGACGTTTTAGTAGAGAGCTCTGAGGACGAGAGATCAAAATACTTTGCTTTTAACATTGAACCCTGAAGACCAAAAGGACATGGAAGATTCCTCTAAGGATGAGAAAGTTACCTTCACTTTTTGTTGCTGTATTCATGTACTAACCTCTTTTCTGAGATACAGCCTCCAGGGCACATTGGTGTAGGTGTAATGCTCCTGGTTGGTGCTCTGGTGAAGCTGTGTCTG
>CAEGAE010031625.1:0-39627 GCA_903067095.1 Girardinus metallicus | reverse complement strand
TTGTTAGCTGTGGATATATTCTTCGTGGAAGAACTTGGATCCTTTCACACGTTTGTTGGGCGAATTCGCCGCTGCGATTTCCTCCGCATCAGTGAAAGAAAGTGCTGGCAAATTAAGTAAGGATGATGAAAAGGACCGGAGGAGAAACAGTTTTCTTAGAGTACTTGAAATACAGCCAATAAAACAGGAAGTACCCCAGCCCTATCAGATGCAGCTTCCGGTTGTCGTGAAAAAGGTCTATTTTCATGTGTACCTCTTCTCTCCCTGTTTATTTTTGTTTATCCTGTTTATTGTCATCACCAGAGTTTCTCTTGTTCCTCTTTGTTCTTTTCCATTTCCAAGTTCTTTGCAAACAAATCTTCACAAGAGACTCTTGCTCTGCTGTGTGCCTGTGGATCCATCTCCATAACCACACATGACAGGTGGTGGTAGTGTGATGGTCTGGGTCTGCTTTGCTGCTTCAGGACTTGGATGACTTTCCATTATTGATGAAAACCCGACTTCTGATTTCTAACATAAACTGTTGATGGAGAATGTCCAACATAAATATATTGACCATGAGCATTTTGGTTATGGAGCAGGATAATTATAAAAAGAGACTTGTGGTGAACTAGTCAAAGTTTAGACTGAAATCTGAGAGGGCATTCAGGCTCCTAGCCCTCCAGTGTTGCAGAATTAAAACAATTGTGAAACAAAGAGTGGACCAATGGAGAGTTACTTTTTGCATAAGACAAGGTTATTTTTCAACTCTTCTTTTCCCTCTTGCATAACATTTATGTTTTATGTTAGTTCTCAGGACATTTTTGATATATGGATAAAAATACATATAGACAGAATAACAGCTGCTCATTTCAAATGAGCCCTCCTCTTGTCCTTGGTACGTTACCGGTCTCCCTTGTGACTGATACGTCTTGTCCCAGGCCTGTTTATAAAACAGTCAGAACTTCGTTAAAGGACAATAACATCAGCCAAGCTCAATTATGGTGACATTTTGCTGACATGCAGATTGCCTCCCCTCAATCTCTTTTATGTAAAATACTGGTGTGCCAGTCACATATGGATGGATGAACTTTGGAACGATCAATGGTATTGATGAATCATAGATCATACAAGTCAACAAGAGTGACACCAGGAGGGTGACTTCGTCGTGCATGGAAAGTCAATATTAAACTGTAATCATAATCAGACAAAGTGAGTTATGTGTAATCAATAGCCCAATTATGATTGTTCGTAGAGTTCTCTTCTCTACAATACAAACAGTGAAGTCTTTTCAGCAGACAGTATTTTTTATTACAGCAGTAGCTTCTGTAGAAAGAATTATTAATTCTGATTTCCATTATCTGGAGTAGAATGTCCACAATAAAACTTGTCAGCATCAGTATTAATGTAACCAAGTGTAGAAAATAACATGGTGTCTATGAAACATTATGATGAAACATCTAGATACTAATTTTGTTTTAAACTAGAATTGCACAAACACGCAAAAGGTTGTAAGAATTGGGTTTCTGAACTTCAAAGTTCCCTCTGGAAGAAATCAGTCACTGCCTTACTGGACTTTGTAAAATTTTTAAAAGGAACTTTTGTGGGTTTATGTTTCACTCTTCGTCTTGTGGGAGAATGTTCTGCTCAGAGATAGCCCACAGAACAATTTCAATGTCAAATGTTTTATTTTTTTACTGAATAAAACTCCTCAGATGTGCCCAGACAGATTACCAGAAACAGAATATTAAACAGAAGCATAACTAATTATTTCTATCTATACCATAAAAAATTTTTGAAATAAACTCCTGTTACCTATTTTCATTTTGTTCTCAGTCAGGGCTTGTTTTTGAGCTCTGATGATTTGTCACTTAGTTTAATTGTTGATAAGGGTATCAATGACAAGTTCTGGTGTTAAAATACAAAATTCAGGATATGGATACATCACAGTGCTGTCGGAAGATGTGATGCATGACAAGAAGTGTAACAAACTAAACAACTAATAGAGTAGTAGACATTTTGCATCCATCCTCATCTGCTAGTTTGTTTTCTTATTCTGTGGTGCAGTGGTAGAGCAGATCGTACTGTTTCAGGACCGGGTGTCATCCATTCTACTGTTACCTTTCAATGTACAAATGGTGTTTGAGCCTGTGAGGAAGCCATTTCAGTTCAACAGACAATCTCTATAGAAAGTGAAACTTCTCGCCAGAGACAACAGATATTTTTCCTGAAAATTACTCAGCAGAAATAACACTAAGGGCTGCAGGGTGGTGCTGTTGTTACCACTGTTGCCTAGCAGCTAGAAAGTCCAAGGAATGAATCACAGTTGTGTCGTTTCTCTGTGGAGTTAGATGTTCTTCTTGTGTATGCATGGGTTTTATCTGGGTATTCTGACTTTCCCCCTCCATCCAAAAATATGCAAGGTCTATAATCCTAAATGCATTATCATCTTCATGCATGAGTTTTTAAGCTTTCCTTATGTATGTATGTTTTGCAGAGGTATTAGCTAACCTCCTCACATCCACAATGTTTTGCTGTACCAGGTTCCTGCATGTAGCAGATAGAGCCCTGCCATTTGACCTAAAGTCAATACTGCCTGACAAAGTTTCAGGCCTCAGGTCTGCATTGAGTTTGGTTATATACAAATGTAATTTATCAAGAAATTTCTTCCCTATTCTCTCTGACTATGCTAATTGTCTGCATCCATCTGTGTCTTGACATATAATTCAATATGCAAATGACCCAAAGCAATAAGGGAAAAAGGCAGAGTGTGGCACTGTGATGCATAAACCTGCTGAGTAAAGTGTCAGCAACAAATACGATAAGTCCCCCCTCCCAAGTAATAATAAAAGAAAAATCATTTGACACTTTCCATCCTTGGGAAAATCTAAGTAAATAAAAACTGACTTGATTTCTTAAGGCAAAATTTAAATGACAAGCAAAAATGCTAGTCTTCATTCTGCTCTTTTCCTTACTTTAGTGTTGTAAGATAATTTGAAACAAACTTTTATTTAAGTTATTACTAAAAAGTTTTTTCTACTATAGTCCAAAATTATTCATATTCCTGGATGATTTCTTTTTAAAATTATTTTAATTCAACCAAGAAGTTTTTTTATTTGAAGTGAAAAATAGACATCTGTCAGAAGGTAATAAAACAATGAAAAGGAAGGATTAATCTTGATCACACTGATAAACAAAAATCATGTTCAACAATTACTTATATCCTTCTCAATAATTAATTAAATCTGATATTCACATTTTTGTATTTTCCACAGTGTTTTTGTTTTTAATGAGCTCTGAAGTCCTTGAAGTCAAAAATCCTCCTTGCCATCACCCTAATCTTTAGCACCCTCCAAAGAACTGTGACTGGGCCACTTCCAGTCAGAAGAAATGTGTTCAAAATGAAAATGGTTTGAATAAATTTGCCATGAGTAACTCATTTTGTGCTAAGCAACAAGTATTGAGACATTTCAGTAAGCACACTCCATATTTGCTTTAAGGATTTTGTTTCCAAGAACCCTGTTGCCTGTTAAAAACTATTTTAGATCTTGTAAACTTTAACTTGACCTCCACCATTTCTGTTAACTAGCATTTCTTTGTTGTGTAACCCGTTAAAAAGACAACCTCCTGAAAAAAAAAAACATTCACTTAAGGGTAGTATTTTCCTTTTTTGATTACATAAGTATGAACAAACACACACAGAAATTATGCAGCTCAAAGAGATATTAATATACTTCCCAGAGTGAATATAATCATCCAAACAAGTCCTCTCTCTTCCTTTCTCGTCTGTGAGTGCAGCAATAAAAAGCATTACACATGACTCACATGATGTGAGGCCCCTTTTTTCTAATAAATTCTCTGGAGAGTGTGACAACCTCTGTCATCTTCATTACAAGATGACAGCTTTTCTCCATCAGAAAGCTCATCATAAGGATGTGTAAGCGCTTTGAATCACAGCGACTGTAATTGCTGACCAATGAGAATATTCAAGGCTGTGCAAAGTCCTTACAGAGGCCTCATTTTAATTGTGTTGACTAGATTTTGCTACAAGGCCCAATAACTCCAGAAACTTGACAGGTGCACACCCTGAAAATCATCTTACTCTCTTTTATCAACTTTTCCCCTCATTATTTCCACTTAACTGCTGACAGCTCAGAGGCCACAGATTTTCCTTTTCGTTTTTCCTCGACTGTTCAGTGTGCAACACACTATTAGAGGGACAACACAAGAGCTCTGCCACATGAAATGAATGTAATATCCATTAGATAAAAGGTGTGTGAGGTCGAAGACTTTCACCTTTGCTTCTTTAGATTAGACATTCCTTTGCCCTTCACTCTGTTGTCTTACTTCCACTGGCTTTTGTTGATTAACCATAATGAGGTGACCTACTATAGTCCCTCAGTTTATCCCCTTCCTCCCCCTCTTCCTATTCTTTTCTTCCTGAGGTGCTGCTGATAAAAAAGTCCATCCATGCAGTCATGGGGGGAGGAGGGAGGGTCAGCAGAAATCAGACGGAGGTGCTTTTTTGTGTCTGCCTGCCGACACTTTCAAATGTTAATGGATGGGGGCGAACAAAGTTGAAGTGGGTCTGAAAATGCTAATTGTCCCTAATTCATGTAAATAGGTTCCTTAATGGAGGAATTAAGCATTTTAAATATGCAATTGGAGGCAATCAGTCCTTTCATTTGCTGGGGTGGCACAGGTGTAGTGGATTGAAATTCATCTTTCACACAGGGAGGCTCATTTTTCATTTGGCCGTGTTCAGGCATGGATGGTTGGGATGTACAGAAGGAAAGATCCTTTTGCAATGCTGAATGCAGATATGAGAGGAACATGTCACTAAACCTAGAACCAGGAAACATTCCCAGGTTGATGATGATAATGATGGCCCTGTAGCAAGCACATCCACATACACACTACACATACTTACATATGTGTAAGTATGTGTAAGGGAACAAAAATATTGTTAGAATGAAAAAGACACAATGTTTAAGGCATCTTTGGATTCAGTCTCAGCATTCAGTATGTATATATAAATGTATATGATACATTTATATTGTACTTCTTTGTTCCTTTCTCCTGACTGAGATCTTTATAACCTGTCTGCCAACTTGGATTTAGCTAAAGGAGGCAAATGCAGAAAAGTCATAACAGTCCAAGCAGAACTTTGTTGTAGTTCACATAAATGTGAACTTAGTAAGAGTTAATCTAAAAAAGGTGAATCAGAAGACGCTTCAAAGTGCAAAGGTGCAATGGTCTACAGACATAGGCATTTTTAATTCTTTTTTTACAAACAACCACCACCATTCTAGTTGTAAGATGAAAGATTTAAAAATTTTGAGAAATACATAACTCTTCGTGAAGTAGTTTTTATTAACTCAAGTCGGTTAATAATAACTGTGTTCCAAACTATTCGTAATTAGCAAATTCATTCTCACGTGATCATTAATATTGCATTTTCGCACTTATCTTAGTCTAAAGCTGTTTTATTACCAAAACAGAGAAAAAAATGTGAAAAAAGCTGAATGTTGGATGTTTCTTTAGGTTCAAACAGTCTTTTGAAGAATCTCAGTTTAATGTATGTCAGAGGGGCTCAAGTCCAGTTCTCGAAAGCTACCATCCTGCAACTTGTTCCTCCTGCTCCAACACACCTGAGTCAAAAGCCTGAGTTTGCTGACTAGCAGTAACTCTGCTCTGCAGGGCCCTGCTAACGAGCCATCCATTTGATCCAGGTGTGTTAGAGAAGGAAAGCATCTAAAAGATTCAGGTTGGTGGCTCTGAAGGATTGGGCACCTCTGGTGTACAACAATCCAGTTTAGGTATGCCCACTGAAGGTATTCAAGATTTTGTGCAAAAGAGGGTGAAATAGGGCATCAGATCTAAACTGTATGAACTCCCTAATAAATAGACTTGAAAATCATTGATATAAAGTTTTGACTCAACTGACAAAAAACTGTTTTACGTGCCCGCCGAACATGGTGCCCAGAAAGAAGAGCTATATCACCCATGTCACAAACTGCGGTTAAAATTGTTATTGATTGTATTGAAATAGCAAAAGTATTCATAACTGCAGCATCCATACATTTGTTAAAATTACAGTCTGTTTATGGAGGAAATGTATGAAGCATCAACACACAGCAAAGGAGTTAAGCCACCCACATATCACAGCCAAAGGAGCAGCAAATAGACAGCTCTGACTTATTATTCTGATCATCTCAAACAGACAATAAACCAGGAGGTCATGCTTCAGCGTGCAATAACACGTTGTAGCAGCAGGAACAGAGACACAGGAAAACACACACAGCACATATAAGCCATGAATCAAACAGGCAAGGCATTGTCTCTGAAAATGACTTATTAGTCAATAAGAGGGGGGGATACTGTGTCTTTGAGTTTAAATAGCCATGGCCCTGCGGAGAGGAGGAGGCAGCCCTAGTTAATGAACGAGACAAGAAAAACCTTGTTTAAAAGGACAAATCAGATCACAAGATTTCAAACCCATTAGCTGCTACTCACACTGAATGATAATAATGATAACGGATGGTGAGGCCTTTTGATGGTGAGAGTAGCGAACTGTGTTGTCTTGGGAAAAAATCTTTTCCTGGAGGAGAATCAAAGAGCAGTTCATTTTCACACTGACCTTCAGGGCTCAAGGCAGCCAGACAAGGGCACAAACAGATTGAGAATTAATTGGAGCAATTAACATTTTGTGATTATAAGGACTTCAGATCGATACCTTATGCAAATAGCAGTATTGATGTGCAGCAGAAACCTTGTTAATTGTGTTTGGCGAACAAACAGGCTCCTGTGCTACTATTCCATAATGGAACAGGAGGCATGGACAGGTTCAAACTGCTGACAACTTGAGATGCACGAGGGCATGTGGAAGTTTCTCCCTCCTCCATCCTGTTAGCTCAACCTTGCCTCTGCTCAAAAACTCCTACGGAAAGTTAGAGTTTGACATGGTTGCTTTAAATTTGGACTTGTAGTTCCTCTTTGAAGGAGCTCTTATAAAACCGGATGGAAAATCTTTAGCATTTCTCGGATCACCATGTTCGTGTCAAGCTGCAACAGATTACATACAAATGGCTGTCGTCTTTCTTTTAAAGTTTTGAGCCATGTGGGGAAGAATTGAGCCCCCTCCTCCCATATTGCGCCAACAGCCATTGGAATGAATTAGTTTCAGCTTTATTGCTGTGGACTGGATTTTCCACTCTCGTTATTAAACTGCGTTAAAAATGCACTTTCATTTCAGATAAGTACCAGTAATCCTGTTTGCGGACCATGGCAGATGAAGTTAAATATAATTTAAGCAGAAACGGAAACGGGTGGAACAATGTAATCACTGAAAGTGAGATTGAAGTGATGCTATTCTCACCATTATTATTATTTTCATTACTGTCAGGGTGGAAAGATCCTTCTGAGGGTAGTAACAACAACAAGCAGAAGGTGGGAAAGCATGGGGGAAAAAAATTCTCCATCCAATAACTATCAGAGCCAATAAATCCAATTCACTACTAGCTGTCTGTCTGTGATGGTTGGCTTGCAGATTGTCGCATTGCTTATATGGCCTTGAAGAAAAACACAAGGAGAGAAAAATGCAAAAAGCGTCATGGCACAACAATCTGAGTGCAAAGAAACACATTAAAACAATATTTTACATCCTTGTAAAATATGTTTTAATATTGTTGGAAAGTGCAAAGCCATTCACATAAAGAAGTCAACTGAACATTAATGTGACTGATCAAATTGGTTGACCAAGCCTGAATCTAACAAGGTTTATTTGGACTGAATTTGGGGAGGACATAAATTAGTACAATATTTCACCAGGTTTTTGTCGGGAATGTGAAACAGTCTAACATCACATAAGTATAAAACTATGACACTGGAGTTACTGCTTTTGGAAGCTTGATTGAAGGAACAATTTAACATTTATGGTTTGTTGAACAGTTCAGTAATTAAAATTAAAAAGTAAAAGTTGGACTGTATATTTATTTGGTTAACACAGAGTATAATACATGTATTTTTCAGTGCTACTTTAATCTATTGAGAAACATTTCTGTGTTTTGTACTTCCATCTGTTGCTGTGTCTATTTCCTCATTGATTAAATATTTTGATTTTTCAACCCAAAATCACCAATATTTTAAAAAGGCTCTCAAGAGTAATACAAATTTTCAGGCAAATATATAACAATTGCCTTTATAATGCCATTTATTAGCATGCTAATTACAGTTAATTCTTTTCAATTTTGGTCTTTGTTCCTTTAATCTCCCTGGTGGTGAAGTTAATGTATTAAATGGGAAGGACAAGAGGGAGGGAAAAGTGGACATGTTGGACATAGTAAAACTAAGTGCACATGAGCCTGAACACACCACCTCCCCAGTATCACATGGTGTTGGTGACATCACATTCGGATGCCTTCATCAGCAGGGAATGGAAAGAAATAGGACTAGTTTACGTCAAAACACATTTTTGTGTTAAAGATCCAAACTTGGATCCAACAGCGAATTTATACTTGCATTAATTTTGAGTGTGTTTAATAAGTTTGGTCATTGGATGTACAAAACTTATAGAAACAAACCCTAAAATCTGTGAATGAGTGAATGAAACTTAAGTAGAATAGTCATCACTTTTACGAGTTACATTTGTAAAACCTTTTGGAAACCATTTATCCTTTTCGTACCTGTTTACAATTATTGTTTTATTGCAAAACTTCTTTGTGCTGTTATATAAAATCCCAATAAAATACATTTATTTTGTGGTTAAAAATCACCAATAATTACCAGTAACTGCTTAATGTTCTGAAACACTGCAGGATCTCCAGGAAATAGATTTCTTATTAGGTGATTGTTTCAGACAGAGGTGTCAAACTCATCTTCATTTAGTGCCACATAAAAACTGATTTGATTGATAAAAAATATTTAAGCAAACAACTGTTGTCTTCAAGGTTCTACTTATGTGACCCTCGACAATAGATGTCCTCATAAATAGCTATGACGGGCGGATTTGGCCCAAAGACCTCGAGTCTGACACAGTTTAGGACATCTTTACTTTAACTCCTTTCAGTTTTCAGTTTTGTTTCCCTACATCTCAGTGTGGACTGAGATGTAGGGATTTAAATTGAATGTTTTGGGACTATTTAGGTTTCTCAATTGTATTGTGGCAGTTTGGTGCATTGTCCATCAGTACTTTGAAGTACAATCCATTTACCATAATAGGATCAACTTAATATGAACAAAAAGTAAACTTGCACAGAATTGATCTTTTTTTGTTGTTTTTCACATTACCAATAAACACAAGTGACCCTCTGTTACTGAAATCCACACAACAAATGTGTCTAAAATATCTTGACATGTATTATAGAGGATGCTGTTTTCTTGATACTTTGTGGTTTAAAAAAACTCTCGATCTTAGCTTTTGTAAAGTCTTTCAGTAGTCTCAACATGAAAAACCAATCTGTCTACTTCCTAGTGATTGTATTTCTCAAATGGGGAAATGCCAATACTCTAATACGTACAGGATACTCTATTATTCTAGTTTTTTAGCCATACATTCGCTTTTCTTCACAATGTGCCAAACTACTAATTTGGCCACTTACCTTGTCCCCACTCTTTTTCTGATGGATGTGCTGCTGCAGCCAAAATCGCCAGTCTCACTTTTGCTGAAAACTCTTTTGACTGCATGTAGTGAGTTCACAACAACAGCTTAAAAATGCAAATGCAGATAAAAGCGTCTCAAATCAATTCCAGACCTTTTACCTGCTTTTCTCGATGGGAAAATGACAAATAGCCCACACCACTCCACAAATGATGTGTCCGGTTACATTTGAGGGCTACAAACAGATGATTTTGCAAGTTAAAAAGATTTCCATCTTAAGCTGAAAAAGTTATCTTATCCTAGAGTAATTTTTTTGAGGGTCATAGTGTGGAGATTTGCTGTACTCTGAATGACTTTGTGCGGTCTCCAAAAGCAATTTAAAAGTAGTACAAATTTGTGGCTGATTTTGGATTTACAGTCCTTAACTTTTCTTCCAAAAACAGACTATTTTGTATGTTTTCCTAAAATTTTCAATGTCTGATTAATTGTTGATCAGGTAAAGATGAAAATAAAAAACTCACAATAAGATATTTATTACATTTTTAAAAGAAAACAATAAAAATGTTGTGGTTCCAGTAGTATTTTCAGCTTGAAGTTATTGACCCATAAGGTGATTAGAGACCACTGCTCTGTCAGTGGTTCCCAAACCTGTTCCTGAAGTAGCCTTACCCTGCATGTTTTAGGTGTCTCATCGGGGGCGCCAGTGGAATCACCACATAAGGACAAAAATGTATCCAGAAATTTTTAATATCTAAAGCTATGGTGAGTAAAGCTAGGTATACAGTTAACGTACTGGACTGGGCCAACTACTTTTATAGTTAATACATGGAACCCTTGTGCCAATCGCCCCCTTGTGCGTTTGGCACAAGACCAATGCACCGTCTGTGCCTGTGCGTTGGTCTTGTGCGCTGTCATGCCAACATGCGTCTCTAAATTTTTGTAACTCAGTGCAGACTGCATGCGCTACTTATTTTCCTATAGCCATCTTCTGACTTCTAGAAATGGACATGGTCTCTTCTTTTTCCCATTTTGAAGTTTGACTAGGAAATATGGACTTCTGTGTCACATGTACCGATTGCTAAATGAAAACTCACCTACACTTTGATCAGCTTAGCAAAAATAATTACAAAAAATGATCTAGTTGCTGTTCTTTTGTATGAAATGGATGCTAAGAAATGTTCCACCAGGCATTTGTTCTTATTTCCTAATATATGATTTTCCCTTCCACTAATTAAATGTGATCTGGTCCAAGGTCAGGAATTTCTCAAGTTTTAGTTTTCTGCATTTGAATTTTAAATTTTTCTCACATTTTTACTAGAGGTAGCAAAAAATGTGGAGGCTGTTGTACATAAGTGCTATACTGAAAATATTTTCAGAAGTTTTTTTTATTTTCCTTAATAAAATCTAATAAGTAAAACGTTGTTTATATGATTGTGATGGGACCTAATTGAGCGATATCTGAATGTTCTGACGTCAACAACAAACCACTTTAATGGATTTCTGGAAACGCTGCTCAGAATCTAATATGCTGAGTTTAATTTAACATTGAGTTCTAACTGTTCCTGGCATAACAAAAGACTAGAAAGTTATTTGTACTGGAAATTGCAGCATAATTAATATGGATTGCAGATTGTTACATTGTGACCTTTTGATCATTGTGGTTTTGAAGAATCTGTCTACACACTGATGTGGCTGCGGCCGAAGGACTTCTTCTGCTTCTAGATCAATTACTCTTTACAGAAGCAAATGTAAACTAAATTGTGGGGTTCAGTTTCAATATTCAACTCAAAATTTGAAAAAAATGACTTAGGTGCTGGAGATAAAATAAAAAATTTATGTTAACATAAAACTTGCCATTTTTAACAATGATTGTGATGCTGCTACTTTCAGTTTTAAAGAACAGTCTACATCTAGAATATGCATGATGATGAGATATGAACAATTTTCCAAGCACGGTTAGACAAACAAAAAAGAAATAACGTAGATAATAAATCATAAAGCCTACAGTTTAAATGCCCATCTACGGTCAGCCTGTGGAGACCAGGTGAAAAATACACAAAAGTATTGCATTTTCAGACATGGTTCAAAAAGTCCTTGTCAAGATTGATGTCCCTCATGTAGCTATGGTTAATAGTAGGGAAACGCTTCTGAAATTAGAATCCACTTCTTTTTGAACGCACCACCTGTGAATCGAGGACATCTGAGGGAGGGAAAAAAAAGGAAGGTTACATGTCATTTCTTTAGGTTTCCAAGACACAGGGAAAAGTGAACAGCCAATCTATGAGGTGTAATGGATATGTCAAGAACTGCTAAATCATAGGTGTTTGAAGCAGAAAGACAACCAACCCAAACACAATGTCATTCTGAAGGCAGAAAAGGAAGCAACTGCAAGAAGGACAAGGAAACAAGAGTGTAGATGGAATTGGGTTTGAATTTATTTTTTTTTGGAAAAAAAAATTGAAAAAAATGTATTAACTGTTTATTTGCCAGCATGCTTTTCTTTCTTTATTACTACCTATTTGGCATCTCTGTCTGGGTACATTATGGAAATGAAGTAATACCGCTTTGCTTAACAATAACACACTGACTTTGAATCCTCTTACTTAAGGTCTGATTGCTTCTTGACGGTGGTTTTAAAAGAATTGTGTTGAGGAGTGATAAAGAGCTTATTGCCAGGAATAAAAGCCCGGAGCAATGAGGAAAAGCTACACATGGAGTGGCGAGGCGATACAGGCTATTACGGTGAGGGAATGGTGTCCTTGACTGCCAGGACGGCTTAGAATTTTATTTCATCTTGTTTTGCCGGCTGCTGACAATGATGCGTGACTCTGGCACTGGAGGAAGAGGGCACGCATGAGAATCGCTTTGGATTGCATTTACATAGGCTTTGTCTATAATGACATGAAAATAATTGAGATCCTATTTGTGTGGACATAGAGATGCAATGTCCACATCTCACTTGTGTGCAGAAACAACTTTTGCAGCATATTCAGGCGCTTTATTGAAGTATTTCACCAAAAATGTGGTATTCCAGCTTTCATTTGCGAGAAAGTTATGTTTACCTTTGTTGTGTGTTTATCTGAATACCTTGGTCTGACCTCCGATAGTCATATGTTTTGGAGCTCGTAACCCCTCAAGTAAATTTGGACAATCGATGACTCAGAGACTCTGGGAATTGTTGTTTATCAGCACAGAGAAAAGAAGCTGCAAAGCTTCAGTGTGCAAACTTCACAGAGCAGCAACTCTGGGGCCTCCCCTCTGAGCTGCACATCCCTGTGTTATTTCAGTTGGCTGCTTGATTAGTTTGGGACCAGTTCATTTAGAGGTTATCGCTGTTCTGTCAAGGTGAATCAGTATGTTTTTGCTGCACTCACTGGTTTCAATGAAGTTAAGAGGAAACTTTTCTTATTCTTTTTCTTGTGGTGGTTTTAATTAAAAATCTGCAGCACAAAATTGAGAAAGAAATGTTAAACCAATTCTTAACATTAAATAAAACCAGCTTCATGGAGCAAAAGTTTTAGCATTTTATTTGTCTTGTGCAATCATGTATGGTGAGAAAAAAAAAAGGCATTAGCAATTATTTTCGAAAAGCAGTTGTTAGAGCCCATCAATCTTGATGGGGTTGAAAGGCCATTACCAATTTAGAGCTCATCATTCAACTCTGAAAAGGTTATTCACATGTGTGAAAAGACTTAAGGTAGTTATTCACCCAGCCACAAGAAAAGGTGAAGTTCACCTCAGATGACTTCAAAGAGCTTTGAAAAATTAAAAAAAACATAAGACCATATTTATCATATCTCAAAGCAAAATGGCTTTCATGTAATTTCTTGTAATCATTCACAGACTCATGACCCACAAAGGCTTTCTGTTTTTGAACACAGTTAAACAGCAAGGCCTCCAACTGCACAGGTTAAATGGAGTTGTTGGAAATTTATTGAAAGATCCTGATGGTTAGACTGAACCTGATGACCCAACAAACTGTGAGAAAACAACCCAACTGCCTTAATCCAAATTTAGGCTCTTATTGATGCTGACTGCATATTAATTAGTATAAAATGGAATCTGTGATTAAAAGAAGGGATAAAGAGCAAAAAACACATTAAACTGCCATGCCTCCCTCCTCTTCAAAAACCTGACGAGGAAATATGGGACACTCAAAGGAGGAAGAAAGTTTTACTCTCAGCTGTGAAGCTTCTTGTTGTAGGGATGATAGGATGATTCCAGTGGAGATGTTTCTACACGACACAGTGGAGGAAGCTCCATCAAGATCTGACGTGAATCCAGGGTCATGTTTGGAGAAGCAACACATCAGAACTTACATGCTGCATTTATTGTCTTGAAAATCACAATATTTGAGCACCTTTCAGTCACAGAGTCAATCACAACCTCCAAGATTTATACTAAACTGACAGGCATTTGAAGCAATGTTATACTAAATATGAGACAAAGATGGTCAGACAGAAGATGATTACGCCATTGATGGTAAAAACATCACAAGCCCTTTCTTTTGCAAGTTAGTATTTCAGCTCATTTATATGTACAAAAGTAGAAATTAACCCTTTAAGGCATTTTCTGGATGATGCAGACTTTAGTTTACTTTGATTGGACCTGCTGATTCTGATTATTGGTCATGAAACCATGGTCTAAAGGACCATAAAGGCAGGCAGGCAGCCGGCAGGGTGACTTTAATCAGGATAATTGAACAGAAATGTAAAAAACTATAGCAAGGTACACCCAGGTTGATCAACCATGGTATAATGGGATCTGACAAAGGCAGTTAAAAAGCCCAGGCTTAAATGAAATAAGGGTGGTAGAGCTTCAGGTGGTGTTATTGCAAACAGAAGCCTAGTATGACACTCTAGTGGGAGATAAGCTCCACTGAAAGCACAAGAGAAAGACTCAAAACAAGGCAAGCAAACAAGGTCTACCAAACAATACAAAACACTATCCACCTCATTAATGGCAGTGTTGCTGTAGCATCGATTGAGTGTGAAAGCAATGGGTATTGCTGTAAAGTGGTTTGTTTTTGTAGCTAATCAAATGTAACAAGCTATATTTTTCAGCTGTTTTGCTGAATATATATATTTTGTCTGTTTTGATAATCACAACCTTACTTGTCCCTTGAAGAGCTGATACATGTTGTGCTGCTTGGTTGTGCATTGATAATCGGACAAAGCTCTCCTTATGGCTTCAACAAGTGTGTGCTGAACATGCACACAAAGTGTAACGAGATGGCTCCTAAAACTGGTTATTTCTTACCAAAAAAATGAGAACCCAAATCTAAGCAGCAACCACCAGAAGGGATTTGACTTCGCCACAAAAAAACTCATCAGCTTCTGAAACTAGATCCGTTATGATTGGTTTGTTATATAATGAATGAGGTAGTTATGCCTTTACAGACCCTGAACACATTCTCAAACTCACAGCTTCCCCTACAAAATAGTTAAACACAAAAATAATTTTATACAGACCTGGAAGGCTCCAGGTCTGTATAAAATTATTCTTTAGAAAATGTAATTGAAGAAGCAGCCAGTCATGTAAGAATAAAATGTCAGAAGCTGTTTCTTGGGGTTTTTCTCCCAATCTTTAAAAGTTGAAGGAGCAGCTGTAGGTCTGAAATTCTGATTCTTTTAGTTTTCCACTGACCAGTAAGAGGTGACTGGTAGACATTTGGTTAGTTCTATCCCTACTTGAGTCACGGGTGCATCACTAAAAAAGGTGATGAAAATATGGATGAATGCATGTTGATGAGATTTGCTAAATGGTGGAAGTTCAGTTCAGTAGATTTTTGTTTTGTTGTCATTCCTGCTCATTTCCCATAAGATATCACATGATGTAAGCGAAATGATTTTCTATTTCCAAAAAAATGACAAAGCCTTGGGGTGATTTTTCATACAGGCTATGTTACATACTGCTCTGAGGACTGATTATTACTTTATCTGCTCATCTGTTCTTTGCACATCTCTCCACAAAAATCAAAATACTTATTATCAAGTCTTATTGTTGTGTACAGATTCTTGTTAAACAGTCTGCTTGAGTTGTGTTGCAGGCATTTAAAGTAGTCCGGCATAGAGATAACAATCTCTGCAGGGAGACACATTGTAGCTGTTGAAAGGCAAGAGTAAAATTTTATTGCTGCTGCTGTATTCCCTGACAGCAAATGCTTTACTGTTCAGGCAGTATTTTACCAATTATTCTTTTATTTACATAACAAGCCATGCAATTTAAGTTTACAAGTGAAAGACTTCATCCCTTGTCATATGGGAAGCGGCATGAGTAGAATTTTTTCTTGGTGTAATTGTTGTTGTTGTGGATGCTCATCGTGTTAACAGCTATATTCTGGATTGACCTCGGATCGAGGAGTTGCCATCTCCAAACAAGTATCAGACGCTATGCTACTGAGGAGTCAGACAATTACTACATCTCCTACCTATACAATCCAAAAAATCGAAATTTAGATCAAATAAGATGTCAAAAATTATTTGTTTGATTAAAATAAATGATTTGTTTTCTTGCACTTGATAAGTTCTAAGACATTTTTTTGCCTAGCCAGAAAATTGATGTCACTCACCATTATTCCTATTTCCTCAGAGCAGCAAGTAGTTTCAGTTTGCAAGCTCACTGTGAAGGTCCTTCTTTGTGAGACTAAATATTCTCAGTGTTAGGTTTGTAGTATATTTACAAAAAAAAACCTTGCTTGAGCTATGTATGACTCAGACAGGGTATTATGGCATCCATTGCATCTCCTGTCGTACTCCTGTGGGTTTGATGTGACTTTGGTTTAATAGTTTTGTGGTTTTGTGTTTTGTTTTGTCTTTAGGGTTCTCTGTTTGGCTTTGTTGAGATAATCTGGTTTTTTGTTTTTCTTTTTGATTTCTTTGATGCTCTGTGTTTGTCTTGTGTTTTTCAGATTGGTTTTGGTTTTTCCACTCTACACGTCTGGTTCGTATTTAATGGTTACTTCACCTGTGGTTTTCCAGCCATTATTTTGACTCAGAATAAACACCCCCTGGATTCATTTAATCCTTTAGACAGTCACTTGTCCTGTTTCTCATAATCATGTTTCATGCCATGTTGTGGGAAACCTCAGTTGTAGTTTCACATTTGTAAGTCACCAAGTTGCTAACAACTTAGTTAGTTGCAATTTACAACTTTTTTGAGTCAATTCGTGGCTAGGTAAATGCTGATGTGAACAAAGAGAGAAAAATATTATTGAATTTTCTGTTACTGTTTAAGTTACTAGAGAAATGCAGGCTTTGTTCTGAATCTTATCTGACTTCCAGGATTAAAATAGGTAGCTGTTTTCTCTTTCTACTCTTCCACCAAAATTAACACCAGCTGTTAGCTGGTGGTATTTTTTCTTCACAATCTAATTCACACAAACAAGTCTCATCTTTCAGAATGCAATGCTTTTAGGCTTTTAATTTGTGCAAATCATATATGATTACGCGTGGTTTTCCAGTAATGATGCCTCAAATGTGGGCAGACTGTATGTTATGAGCAGATCTGCATTGCATCCACTTAGCATTGGAAGATCAGTAGCTGCTCATGTTTAATAGTCACAAATATGTTGTAAGCCTCCCCGGCCCTCTTACTGTTTTCAGAGAGACTGAAAAAAAAGATAGAGTGAGAAACTATGGAACGTCTGACTCTGTAAACCCAGTTTTTGTGCTTCGCAATGTTACTTGTTCCCATGATGCAACAGTTGAAAATATAGGAGAAACACCTAATAAAAATTATAAATGAAAAGTCCTTCATTTTTCTACAGCACATTTATCCATATTTTACAGATTTTTTCTTTTTTACAGTGTACCTTTTTCTGGACTTGAACACATAAATGCTGTGGATCAATTTCTGGGATTAGTGGGCACTGTTGAGATGAAGTTGGTACTGCAGCAGCCCATATGACTATTGTCCTCCTCTCTCCTGGGTGTCCCACTGAAGTCCTGTTACAGCTCCATTCTAAGCCCACCCAAACCTCAAATGCAATCACACACCAAGCTCAGTGCAATAATCATCTCTTACAACACAAGCCTAAATTGCAGCTCTGTCCCTGATCTAAAGCCCTCCCTGACTCCTTTCCCACCCCACAGAAAATTATTTAATGAGTAAAGTTTTGTGGTGGGAGTTCTGGGGGTCTCACACCAGGCCTGGAGTGACGGATGAGGTGCTTTCATAAACCACCGGTGGACAAATGGGATTTAACACACAAGAGGCTCTGATGGCCTATTAATTTTGCTTTGGCTGGAATCCAGAATGAGTCCAGCCTTTCTCCTAATTCATGGCTAATTTCTATCTGAGGTATCAGGGGACTCCCCACCCCCCCACCCCACACCCCATCCCCTCACTGAGCAGGATGCATCCACATAACTTTAATGGATTCATTCAAGGGCTACGGCACGCAGACATTGATTAGATTGCCTCTGAGGCCTTGCTGCTGGTCGCTTGACATAGGCAGCAAATGAAATGTGACCTCTGGTAAAAGGCCTGGACCAGCCAGCCCCAGTATAATCCATTAGCTCGCAACCTTTCTCATTCCCATTTAATTAATGAAGTGATTTGAAAAAGGGTGAACATTTACCAATTCCTGGAATAAGAAAATAGTGCATGTAAAAAGGGCAAAACAATGAGGGCCACACCTGAAGTATTAAGGAAAAACAGAAGAGTTGTGTTGCTAACAATTGTTTACATTAGAATGGAAAAATATTCAAACTCTGGAACCAGAACTCTGGAACATTTAAATAAACTCAGATGTGGGGTAATGAGTATTCTTGAGGAAATTGATTATTTTTTTATTCATCAATGAGAGAAAACATAGAAGGGTTAATCAGCTGAATGTGTAAATGAGAGAGTGAAATGGCAACAAAAAGCACTTTTGTCTCCATTAAGAATTTGCAGTCCTAAAACCTTTACTTTGTTCACACAGTTCATTTTTCCAAGCGTCCATTTTACTGTGCCCAGTTTATTCTGAAAGCTGTAAAAATCAACTACGATATGCTGTTTATCCAAAGCCAAATCTCAATGTCAAAAACAAAGGCAAACACGGGATCTCTGTTGGCGCATATGTTACATTACTTATTTTTATAATTGAATTCATTTATTTATCTCCAATTAATAATTTACGATGCAACACACAGTGGTATGCAAATGAACAGTTTAAATTTAATGAGTTTTTAATGACCAAACAAATAATTAGCAGAGCCTGCTGCGTTGTGCATGCAATTTGAGAAGAAATGAGCTCGAGAGCTTTGTTCAGACTACAGAAAGGCTAATTTACTTATACTGCAGCTTATGAAGGAAAAGGACTTGTGCGGTTAATATAAAACAATGTAAAGTCATTAACTTAAGGTCATTAGGTAGTTCCTTTAAAGGCCAGTTTTGGACATGTAATGTTCAAGAAATAATGCAACCATTATGTTCTACACAATCACAGCAACAGAGAGGTGCATGCTCTGAATATAACTCGCATGCTGACAACTGAAAAATCCACTCTGGATTTTCTAAATATTCCAACTATTCCCATTGGTGTGAGGGGGAAGAGGCAGCAGGCTGCATGCCACTAGAGCCAAATGGCATTTGATAATGGCTTTTTCCCCCAGCAAACCCAAAAGACATTGTTAAGATTTACATTTTCAAATATATGCTGACCTTTTTTTCCCTCCTCTCCTCTGTTCGCTTGTCATCAGCACTGTAATTGAATCAATATATTTCCTGATCAGCCCAGAGATTGAATAAGGTCACAGGAAGCCATGTGTGGACATTAAAAATCATTATTCTACTCAAATTGAGCAGAGATGGCATAGACCATTCAGGGTTCAAAATGAAATTATATTAGAGTCTATTACACTTTTACAATTATAGAGACGTTCCAATATTACAAGGGGAAATGAAGTCATAATAAAAAGCCCAGGGGTGTTTTACAAAGAAATGACCCAACTATTTTTTTCCCTCACACAGTGTGTTATTGAATTGATGAAGAGAACTTGGTGACATTACATTCACTGATAAGTGACCTTATTCATGAAAAATAGAAGGGCCCGTTTCTCTTGCTCCATTTCCTTACTTCAGGTTAGCTGTGGAGTCATTTTCCACCTACATGAGGCTAAGAGTCAGTGCTGCACCATGCACATTTCCTCTCCTCACAGACTCAAGTGGTACTAATGTAGCTGCTGAAATGGTTTAATTGCCTTTAAGCATACATTTATTTTAATTATTCATTTATTTTCTGGGTTACGGTCGGGACTTTGCTTTATGCACACGTCTGAGCAGCAAAATGGCTAATTAAATAGGCCAATAGAGTTGTGCAAGTAGTAGACAAAATTTCAATCCTTTAATCCAATGCTCCACAAAAAAAAGTGTAAAATTGAATTATACCATACTATTAGCTGGGAGTTTTCAGTCTAAACTCTTTTGCAAATTATGTCTAACTATCAAATTAGATAAAACTGCCTTTTTAATTGGCTTACTCATTGTAATGAATAACACTTATCATTGATCAACTTATCAGCGCTGCATGAAACAGAAAGTAGCAGCCAGCACCAGAAAAAATAATAGATTCCTTCTGGGTTTGGAGTCTATCTTGTGGTCCAGTTTTCTGTAGTTTTCGCATTTGAAAATCAATCTCAAATTAGAAAATTATATGCTATCACACTTATCAAGAAGTGACCTGTGATTGTTCTGCAATGTCATGTCTTTCTGCAGAGAAGGAGATTCATTTTTAACTCATTTTTGTAATTATGTTTCACTTTAGGCGCAGCCTCGCTGTTTAATTAGGTGTGATGGTCACAGAGCCTGCATGGCTCCAGCAGCTTTCCCCCTTAAAGCCTTTCAAATGATGGCGAGCCGCATTCGTCTGGAAATGATGCTGGCTCCCACAGCCATCGTCATCATCATCATCTCAGGATGTAAATAGCCTTTTATCTCAGGTGGAACAGAGCCATTGAGCCAACACGTTTATGTTGCCCTGTTTAAACTCTGCGTACAGAGGGATGAACACTAATGAAGGGCCATTTATGCCGCCTATTCCATCTCCACCTTTCCAGATTTTTGCAATATAACACCTCGGAGTGGAACGTTTATGAAACACATAATGACAGACTAAATCAGTGGGCGGCTTCACTCTGGATTAGTGGGCTTGATGTAGTTCAACATGCGAAGGTATACTTGTCACCTTATTACTGTAAGAGCTTTAGAAGTCCTCCCCAAAGGAGTGAATGAGGGGGAACTCAAGTGTGCCACAGATCTCTTGCAGCAAATGAGGAGCCATGTTCTTTATTCAGAGCGGGAAGAAGAGACTGTACATGACCTGTTTTGTCATGTACAGTGCTTTTTGTTTTTGTTTTTTCTTTATGAGCACATGGACAAGAAATGCAAAAGAAAAATATAACTTTTCTTCTGCAGTGATGAAAACAAAAATGCTGTCTGGAGATATTGCTATAAATGAGGACAAATATGAAAAACAATAAAAGAGAAACTCCACTTGTTCTTGACTATGTAAAGGATAATGTTAGCAAAGAAATCTGATCCAGGAAGCTAGAAATGAAAAAGTCTTAAAAGCTTTGCTTTAAAAATAAATGGTTAACTTATGTGAATTTATCAAATTTTTAAATTTCTGACAGGTTTGGTCATTGAAAAAGGGATAATTATAGTGTTTTCCAGAGTTTGCACCACAGATATTAATGCAGATCACAGTCTAATTCTGACCTCTGATTTTATAAATTATTTGCTGCCATTCTTGGACAAATAAAAGTACTTCCAGTGGAATATATTTATATTTATAAATTGACAAGGATGAAATATTTGTTCAGGACTGCTGCACAAATGCAAACAAAAACTTGAAACACCTCTGTAACACCAAAAAGTAAGAGGAAAAACATTATCCACTTACCTTTTTTCCAATTCAAAATTAACAAGGAAAGTAAGAAGGAGAACTTGGCCCAAATAACTGAACACTGGAGAGCATCTCAACGAATAATAACATTTGTCAACAGAAACACTACTTTTTCCATAATAGACTTTTTCAGTTACAATAAGTGACAGTAAGTCATTGGGACAATTTGACCAAATCAAAACAAAAATGTCAGGGAGATATAATGCTAACAACATTAGCTTGCCTTATTTTATGTAGATTTGATACCTACAAGAATTGAAGATTCATGGGTCAGACAGGTTGAATCTAATAGCAATGAGGATATTGAAAGATTTTATGTCAAATAAATAATTGAAAATAAAATATGAAACTCTTGAAAAATATTCAGCTTCGGAAAACTCAGAAGTGAAGCAATTATCGATTAGCCTGATGGCACTAAACATAGAGATAAATTAATTCATGCAGTCATCTGTTTATATGAGGGACTGTTTACTTCATGCTCAGCAGTCTGATCACCTCTTTTCTCAGCCAAACACTCTGGGTCTCTGTCACCCCAGTTTGGTGGAGGCCCGATGGTGATGAATGCCTTTTCCCTTTTTTGTGAAGTCCCCTTCACTGCTGCAGCATGCCAGGCAGAATGAAAAACAGATTAAAGAGGCAGGAAACCGACATTGAGAGGATGTTTGGCTGTTGGCTATTGAGTTATCAGCCCTTTTCACACCTAATGAAACAACTTTCAGCACTGCAGCTTATTAAATATCCCCCAGTCACTGGGCAGAGCTGCAGAGCTGCCAGGCCCCGAGAAAGCTGCATTAGATTTTAATTAAAAACAAACAAATTACCCAGAGCTTTATGCATCCAGGAAATTTAACTCCATCCATAGAGAACCCAACTTTTAACAGCGGAATGGTTCCTGTGAGAGGTTTGCAGATATACAAAATATTTATTAATGCTGAAAGGGGTTTAATACATCAAAGGAGTTTACAGTTCAAAAAATATGCAAATAATCTGTGATAAGATGTCCATTATATGATTAGGCGACTGGCGCTAAATATCAACAAATACATTTTATATGCCCAGCAAACTGATTAGCTGATTTATTATTTGATAATCTGTCTAATCGCTTTAACCTTCATAGTGGGCACCTTAACATTCCCACAATAAATAATATCGAATAAAGGTTACTAATGTTGTTAGTGGTCTTAATTAGAAATTTCAGATTTTTTTATTTGATTTTTTTTCTTTGTCTGTGAACAAAATTAACTAATCATATACTTGACTTTATAAGGTCAATAAAATCTAATTCATACACAGTATGTTTCTGTGTTTCTTGTTACTTTGGTTAAAAGTTAAATCATCTGGCTCCAGCCTCACCAAAACAACAGACCAAATGCTTTTCATAAAAATAATAAGCTTTAACTCACAATGATTTCTGACAGTCTGCCCCTGGCTGATTCATAAGAGATGCTGAGCATACACATATCTCCCTTAAGTAGGTCCAAAAAAAAAATCCCTTTTGAAGCTCATGCACTTGCGGATTATCAAACAGAAATCTATTTAAATTGACAGAGCCTGTCCTGTGAATTCCTCTCGTTTAATTAATGCAGTCGGCCTTTAAAATGTTGCTATTTTAGAGAATCGCCAGAGAAAAATATAACTCCAGTCTAAAATGTTATATTTAAAGATGGGTTTCTGCTTGAGTCATCCTTGAACGTATTTAATTTTACTGTAGCAGTACACATAAAGCAAAAATAAGTTCAGTCTTAAAATATACCGCAGATGTACGGCAGTGACTAAACTTTTTTTTTTATTTGCTGTTACTTTGCCACAAGACAAAAGACAGCATAGTTAAAGCAGGGCTTTGGCTGGGAGGCTAAAGGGTCCAAACCCATGTGGACTACTTCCTCTTCTTTACCCCATTTCCTCTCTGCATTGCTGCTTTTCTCCCTTTGGATTTCTGCTCATTCGTTTCATTCGGGTTTGACCCCTTCCTACCTTCCTTCCGAGTGGGCTTCATTAAATGTCTTTCTGTTTCTTTCAGGGCCTTCTCTTACGCTGTCTCTCTTTCTCTCTCTGAGACACTAAATGGAAGAACTGGAACAAAGGAAAAGCCTCCAATGTGTAATTCTCAGTGGAGAGGGTGACCCCAACTTTAGGGAGGAAAAGAACCTGAGGATAATAGCAAATGAAGCCAAAGGCTGCTTTAATGGGCACACACAGTGGCTCCTAGCGCCGCCTTAACTGACAGACATGTATATTAATACTCAGCACTTTTTTTTTTCTTATTGAAGTGGAAGAAATATGAATATTCATCCTCATTTATATTTCAAGGCATTCCCGTTCCTGCGGGGGCCTTGGTGGGTTTTGACCAATTTCCATCCCCATTACAAAAATGACAGCTCTCACTCTTGGGCCTTGACAGAGGTCTGCCTGACGCACAGGAGGTCCAACGAGGAGGGAGCCAGTGCCCATTCCCAGCTGTCCACAAACACTCATTAACAGAGGAAAATATCCAACGGAATCTCTGTGAGAATTTTTAATCACACAAAGGCCCTGCTAATTAGGCAGCTGATGGGGCATGGAGAGCACAAGGACGAATTCTTTAAACAAAGGACTGGAAACTTTAGGAGCCTTAATTACTCGGGCAAAGAGTTCACTCTGGAATGGCAGAGCACATCATTCCACTAATGAGACCAAGTGGCAGCACATATTAGTGAGAAATAATGTGGAAAGTTCAATTATATTGTGCTTTTGGAGCCTTTTCCCATTTTCCCCTCCTTCCTACTTATGCACACACATAAGACAAAGTCCGGGGCCAGCACAGGAAGCAGGCAGGGGCGGAGGACACGTAATCGCTGGCACCAGCACTCCGCTCCTCACGTGTATCTTGGCAGGCTTGATCATCTTAATTGCCCATTAGAATGTTCTCCTGTTTGAAAATGAATATCATTATGGCACTCAGTTCTGGCCTCTTCTGGAGAAAGACTTGACGCAGTTTTGCCAGCATGTGTCTTGAATTCCAAACACTTGGTTGACTAAGAGTTTGCAACAGTGAAAGTCTTAAAAATGTCATGACTTCAAAGGACATTGGTGGAGTTAATTACTGTTGCTCTTTCTTGCTCTTGTAGCTTGTGCAAATTCTCACTGCAAATATTTGAACCAATAAAACTGCTCCAATAGAAAAATTCACATCAAAGTTTGTGGAGTTTTAAGATATTTCTCACCTTCGGTCAGTGAGCCTGCCCAAATAACATTAGCTCATAACATCAACCACAATCTTTGACTTTTTTCACGCAGAGTATGGGTAAATAATTGTGAATGGCAATCAAATAATGTGCTCCGAAAAGGGTAATATATGCACACTCTCACCTGTGTGTAAGATTGTATTAAAAATCCTAATGCCCACATCAGGAGGTGGCTACATACCAATTACAGCAAGCAGGAAGCAAATTTCCCGTGAAATAAAACCGTTAATGGGAAACGGAGGGCGACAGGCAGCATTCCTTATTGCACACACAAAGCTGAAACACACACAAAAAGGCAGAACCAAATGTCTACAACTGGCCTGGTTTGACCGAACAGGAGCCAATTGAATCATACCTGCAAAGTAAAACAGATTGTACGACTTCTGATCTTGAGAAAGACCAAATCGAGTGCTTGGTTTTTAAAATATTTGATGTTATTATATCTTTATGTTTGAAATTAATTTAATTTGTTCAATTCCTCTCTGACCTTTAAGAGTCAGAGAGGAACAAGCACATCAAACATCTTGGTTTCAAAGGAAAGTAAGAGGGCGAGCATCAGCCAGGTGCTGTTAATCAAATGTATATGATTAACTTATCATAAGCAAGTGTGAGCCCTTGTTTAAGAGCAGATGTTTTATGCTCTAGGCCATTCAGGTGTGCATTAATGCATTGAGAAAAGACATCAGCAGTAATCTTAGAAAGTCAGTGGTGCAGCCCATCAATCTAGAAAATAAGACAGTCTGAAAACAATTTGCAATTCCAACAATGCTTGAGTGATAAAAAATGTATTCATCAGTGGAAAATATAAAACAGAGCTTAATTTAGCACTTAGAAAAAGAACCAAAATATGCATAGTTTATTTTTAAATAAGAGTGTTGGTGGCAACACTCTGTTCAAGAGTCCAATGATGCAATAAGTAGATGGGCTCCCACAGTTGCAGCTCACTTCCCACTAGTTAAGGGACATGGAAACAAAAGTTTTACACAAGCAACAGCAAAGAAATCCACATTGCTTTATTTGTAGAGATGCTGCTGACCATGTTATTAACTGTAGAACTCTCTTGTAAAGGACAGGAAAATCAATAAAACCACATGTCTATTTCCTGTTGACATACCAGGCAGTGTAGCACAAGTAGCTGATTCAAAAAGTAACAATAAAGTGATGATACTTAGGGGCACGGCCGAGTGGGTATAGGGCATTAGCAGACACACATTTTCACACCACAGCATGTTCCTTTCTGGGACTCCTTTTAGAATGATGGATGGACATTGCATTGGTTTTGTATACAACTGCTTGAAGACATGAACTTTGAGTTATCTGGAAAATATCAAAAAGAATTAGGCAAATTTGTGAAGGTCCACATCTCTGTTCTTGATATCTTCCCTGAGCTGTTGTTTTCATTCTCAAATTATTTCACAGAAGGAAACTACATGTTTGAGGCATTGCCTTGAAATACATCCAGATATCTGTTTTGAGTTCACTCAAATGTTTTCCAAATTTGGAAGGCAAAGTGAAACAGTGGAAGAGAGTATGTAAACTTCTGACATTGAGAAAAGTGCAAAAAAGAGAATAAAAGGACAGAGTTCCTTTATTTTCATTTCTGAAGCAAATATGTTTCAGAAATAAGTCCATAAAGATGATACCTTCAGCTTTTAAGTACTATTGATTTTAAGGTACACTTAGCTGACACGCATATTGTCTTATTTATTTATCAATATATGATAACAAAGAACAGTATGACCTGTTCTCTTGTTGATTATTACACCTCAAGACAATCAAATATTAGGGAAAATGTCTTGAGACTTAAAATGCTTCCGTTTAGGAGTTTCAAATGGAAAAGTGTCTATGTTCATATTTAATCTTTTTATTAATATGTTAAGCCTACACAGGGAGTGCTGCTCAAAAACAGACTGGCATGCAAAATTGCTCAAGAACCCAAATTAAACAAAGTAACATGACACCATCTGCCTCACATAGCTTACAAAATTTACTCAGTTTGGTGAGTTTTTCTTCTCCCCATCAGTGTCTTCAAATTAACTGAATATAAGCAGTGTTTCCCGTTCCAGTTTCATTAGGGCAGAAATTTGGGAATCAGGATGATGTTGACTGTGTGCCTCCCTGCAGCCCCTCTGTCTCCCTCACTGTCTGCACAAAGCCAAACCCGCAGAGAATAGTCTGACCAAAGAAGACCCACCGCTGAGGGTATCTATTGATTTTTTTCCCCCCATGTTCTCTCTGCCAGAGCTGTTTGTTTCTTTTTTGCCCACCACCCCTGTTTTATTTACAGGCTGAAGGATCAATGGAGACACTTCCTCACTTCTGTTCCAGCTTCATGAAAACACATCTCTCAGTCTCTTAAGCACACAGACAGATCTACATCATTTCACTGAAGTGCTAATAATCAGAGCCCAAATGATGGACAGGTGAAATTGTGCAAAAAAAAGGTGGCTTAAAGAGCAAGATGTAAAGCTGTAGCAGTAAAGTGAAAACTGTATATTTGTTCAGTTCTCCTCGGAGCTGTCATGAACTTGAAAACCATCTCCTGAATATTGACCTTTGCAGCTGTCAGTTCCTAAAAGAAAGTTGTAAAATGTGCTTCGAAGACCTTTATCTCAGACAGTCTCAATTATTATTAGCTGAACTTGGTTGAGGCCAAGGGCTGCACAACGGTGCAGTTGGTAGCATTGTTGCCTTGCAGCAAGAAGGTTTTGGGTTCGATTCCCGGCCCAGGGTCTTTCTGCATGGATTTTGCATGTTCTCCCTGTGCATGCGTGGGTTCCGGCTTCCTCCCAGAGTCCAAAAACACGACTATCAGGTTAATTGGCCTCTCCAAATTGTCCCTAGGTGTGAGTGCATGGTTGTTTGTCCTGTGTGTCTCTGTGTTGCCTTGCGACAGACTGGCGGCCTGTCTAGGGTGTACCCCGCCTCTCGCCCGGAACGTAGCTGGAGATAGGCACCTTCAGCTAATGTTCTGTACACCCTTGTCCCCACTAAGGGACAAGGGTGTACAGAAAATGGAAGAATAGTTGAGGGCATCAAGCATTTGACTAGTGTGCTCTCTGCAGTATCGTATATTAAATTTGAAAATGGTCATGCTTCCAGTTCTTCACTCAAAAATACGCCACTGCGAATATTAGGATGGTACATATGAGACAGAAGAGCTTTTACCTCTTGTTTACAGACTTATTTAGAAATTCTGAATTTCTCGTTGAAATAAATTGGACCTTTTTATGGTTGATGTGTAAAACTCATTAAAATTCTAAAACTAGGTGAAACTGTTTTTCTAAGTGGCATTTTTATCTTTAAGGGTAAATTCTCAGCTCTCATTTTGCAGGAGTAGAGGAGATTTTCACAAAATTACTGAAAAGATAATTTAACCCTCAGTGACTAAACAAAATAAATATACTTTTTTATGTCTCAAGAAGGTAACAAGCTCTGAAATTTGGCTGGTACAAAAAAGTTCTAGTGGGCTTTACAATTTAAAAAGTTTTGAACTGAAATTAAGATGAATGTTACAATTACAGGACTTAAACTAAATCATTCTGTGATGCTGCTGTAACATAGAAAATAATTGACTGAAAGCCATCACAAAGTATTTTTACATCAATTCTCACAGACAAAAAACATAAATGGCAGAGAATATGAGCATTCATACTCCTGGAACGTCTTTGCATTTGTTACAACACCTGGAACTACAGTGTGTTTTGCAGTAATTTTGTGTGACAAACTAATACAAAGTCGAGCACAATAGAAGTGAAAGAAAAATAATGTGTTTTTCAATTATTTATTTATTTTACAGATATATGAAAAAATCTAAATCTAAAACTCTGTTCTTTTTTTTACTTTAACAAGTTACTGTGATTTGAAAAAAAAATCTGAAAAATTATAAGGGTATGCACACTTTATAGAAAATAAAGGGTATGTCATACATTTTGTAAAGAAATTGCCACTTTCATATGAATTTCTACCAGGTCAACAATGTTAACATCTTTAGTCTTCAGAGAAATGGTACTTGTGTTTCATTACCTCGCCTCTTGTTGACTGGCAAGTTGCTCCTGCTCTGATGCACAATGCTTACACACTCTCATTTCGCTGCAGAGCGCGCTACACATTGAATTAAAGGAGTTCTGATTGATAAGGTAGTTGAAGGCAAATCTGCTCCCACTAATTGTCTTTCAAATGCCCTCATTAATCAAAGCAGAGCCGACCCGCTGTCGGGCGGCCCTGTCAGCCGCTCCACTACAGGCTCTCCTCCGGCCGCTCACCTCCCAGCATGACGCCCGTTTCTCCCCTGTCAGGCTCCACTGTCCGAGGACTACAGGAGCACAGGCCATCCGTCCGTCCGCCGCACACCTGCCTCCTGCCAGACAGGATCTGACCGCCCCCTGCCACTAGGACAGCCCCAGAGACCAATTTAGCAGCCACTTAATGATTCATGACTTCAAGTGGTGGAAATGAGGGCAGCATATGATAACAGGAATAAACACATTTAATTAGCTTCTCATATACATTATTTATTTATTTACCTGCACTCTGATTAATTTATATATTTTCTGTCACGGGGATTTTTGGTATTCACAGCATCTGGCAGTGAGCCTTTGTTGTGCGCCTTGCCGCACATGTATCTTTCTTTCCTTCTGTGTGTGTGCGTGTGTGTGGGTGTGTGTGTAAGGCAGACTGGGGGTAACCTCCTTATCCGGTACCTCCTCCTAATCGGAGGACCTTTTGCGAGGTGTATTGGGGTGGGGTATCAGTGGGGATTTGGCAAACTCCCCCTGCTCCAATGAAATGAAAAGAAGCAGACTTTAAAATATACAGTTCTCCGTGCTCTAAGTAGCCTTGTTTGTGAATTTCTTGACAGGTAGTTACTCCCCCAGTTTTCTTTGAGGCTAAGGCATACATTTTCATGGAGGTACTAATCAAAGCGGTGCTGCGGCAAACAGCGCAGCCACAGAAGGCCCAATCAAAGCCGCGTACCTGGCACTCTTCCACGAGCCTCTGGAGCGCTGATCACAACTCTTAGCCCAGCATCTGCCATCGCATCCATCACAGGTTGACTCCCTTCACTCTCACTCTCTCATAGACACTTGACTGCTCTGTGAGCTCTCTCTCAATAGTCTTAGCTTATTTGTGAACATGTTTCCAGACCTAAGTTACATCTACGAGCTTTAAGAGCTAAATGAGTCTGTCAAAAGAAATCATAAATAGGAAAATTAGATTTAAGTGTCAGATTTATGTGCTGAATGTTAAGTAACTGACATTTTCCTAGAATCTCTCAGCTTTGTACCTCCTGCCTCCTACTTGCACTGATTACCGAGGCTGTAAGGGGGAGGAGGCAACTAAAGAGAGAAAATGCTTTAGAAACTGTCACTGACATTCTCTTAATTAGCTGTTGTTGAAGAAATAAACCATAATTGTGTGCATGGCAGGAAATTAAAAAGCCTTGTGTAAAACAAGCTCAGATACACAATGTGGGAGTGACCTCTAAGTGGTATTATCTCCCCAAAGGGTGTTGTCTTCAATGGTTATTTTGAAGAGGAATCACATGGAGTGCACGGAGTTGGTGGGGAGTTGAGGAGGTGAGCGCGCCCTACGTCCAAAGAAGGGAGAGAGGGTGTTTCCACTCACTGCTGTCCTTCTCTTCTCTTCACCATCTCTGTGCTTCCCGTCTAATCCCTCGCCGTTGAAGAAGACCTCCAGACGCCCTCCTCACATAATGACACAGCTATCAAACCCAATTGCTGTGGCTCAGACCCAAGGCAGTGCATTAAACCTCTTAGAGTCTGATTGCTCCTCCAGAGTCAAGTGGACATGTCTTTACTGTCTTTTTCCTGACCACCATCACTGCTACACTTCCTGCTCGGAGCTGCTGAAACAAGAGCCCTCACGCCGACTGACCCACTCAGTGAATCATGTTGAGATTATATGTACATGCCATGAGACAGGGGGCCTGGAGGGAAAGAAAAAACTGCTGTTCTGATTGCATGACAAGCTGGAGGGATTACCTTTTTTTGAGAAATACAGATAGGAGTAGCAATCAGCAATGTTTGAAGGCTTTGAAAGTTTAACTGTTCTGAACAGCGCAAATTGTGAGGCCAAGACCAAAAAAGTCAAGGTGTGTCATTCTTTTTAACAGAAAAGTAAAACAAGTGGAAAAAGGTGAATTCTTTCACAAATCTAAAATGTAGAAAATGAATCACATAAACAAAAGTATGTAAAATCTAAAATGAGTGTCCTGCGCTTGTACAACTAAAAAACACCCAGTGTTGACCAACCAAGTGGTAAATATGAATTAACAACCAACCCTTTAAAATATACTTAAAGATATGTAGACCCCTTTTACACCCATGTGTAGTGTTTTATGACCAACTGGAGTCGTCCAGTCCCAAATCTGTAGGAAAACAAAAACATTTGTCTAATGTACATGGAAAATTAGAACAAAGACGAGAATAATATATGTTGTTTAAGGCTTACTTAAAAGTAAAGGTACGTCTTTATTTTGTGAATTATGTTTTAGCTTCACTTTATCAGTCAATATGGGAAGGTGACATTGTGATTGTATCACAAGGTCTGAATGGTACTGATGAGTTTACTTTTTAAACCACTGGATGATGACATGGTGTTCATTGATAACTGCACACATTTACGATACTTTTCTAACTCAAAACTACTTTCAAACCAGGTTAATAAATCTGTTATTTCCTCTCATACGGCTTGTGTTCCTCATATTCAGTAAGACCAATTTCATGATCTTACCTTCTGGAGAATGTTACTAAACATAGTAATGGTTATATTGGATGGTTTGCAGTTGTTTCTCTTAAGTAGCCCCTGAGAAACTGAATGTACATTTACTGTGGTGCATGCATGTTTGTGTTGTAATATTTACTCAGACTGTACTTAAATCAACGTTAAAGAGACTGCTTGGTGTGCACGGCCATTGGAGGGGAACTCATAAACCTGCGTGTGGAAGTGCGAGTGCAGCAAGAAAGGTTATAAAGGTTAGTGTTTTAAATAGGAAAAGATCTGTTTTTCAATTTATTAGTATTACTATTGATACGTGGTGTAATCTCTAAATATTCTAGCTTTTCATTCCACAGAATTAACAAGAACACATTGTCTTCAATTGATTCAAAGTTTAAGGACATGTTTGCCTATTTATTTGTTATGTTTTTGCATTGTTCGGTGCTAGTGTTCAGTGACGGTTGTTGCTTGGACATCCACAGTCTGTGCCGTATCCGCCATCCCATGGTAAAATACAGCTATGCTAAATTTATTCTCAAAACTGACAGATTTAGGTGTGAGACCATTTTTACCAAAAAGAGTGTTACTTGGAGGAACTGAGACCTTCATCTCTCAACAGACACTAAAACAATGTAACAGGAGAATCAAGTAAGAAAAAAAGTTAGGTTTTTATCTATATTTTAATTAAGAAAAATACATGTTAAACATTATTTAAATTGGTAAAGATTTATAAAACCACAAAAAGTCTGTTTGGTAACAAGCCAGTTGATGCTGTTTGAATGTTGCCTATTCTTCTTTCTCAAGTATAACAGATGGCACGGGACAAGCAAAAAGAGATGAAGGGAATAAGGTTGGATCGTCATCAAAACCACATGTTTTTTATAAAGAAAGAAAAACAATTCATATAACTTAAACAAAAACTAACACATTTTTATGCTCTAAATAAGTACACATAGCTAACAACTAATCTGCAAAACAAGACTGTTGGAATGTCTTTGAAAAAAAAAAACCCTGCGTTAGATATTATGCAGTTTACTCTTTTAATCTGTCAGAAGACCTTTTAGATAATTACATTGCTGGTTTTGAATAAAAAAAATATTAACAACTATTTTTGTTTAAAATAAATTTGGTTGATTTTCATGTTTTTATTAAATCAAACTAATAGTATTTCTTTGTTTTTGTTTTGCTCCAACATAAAATTCAGGAGTCAATCATGGACAAAACTGTTGGAGGTCTTCTGGGAGAAGTGCCATTAGCTCGTGAAGACAATAGATAAGGAGCTTTATGAAAAGTCAGCATAAAAGTATCAGGTTAGAGGCACACTGTCAGCAGAGAACAAACAATCTCAGAAAAAAGAAACATGATTTATGAAACGTTTAACAGAGTTGAAACTTCACGACACAATAGATACCGCCTCTGTTTGTCAGAAACAGAATGAAAACCATATTTTTCCCATCCTCTGAGTATGTGAAGATTTAAAGCAGAAATCTGATCAAGCAATTACCAAATGTTATATTTTTTATAGTTGGAGTCACATAAGGTGCTTCAGTGTATTTCAAAACAACATGTTTTGATGTTATGCATAATTAAATGCTTAGTGTTGTGGACCCGCACAACAGTAATAATTTGCAGTCACCAAACATTGCTGCAGGGATATTCGCAGAGTGCAAATGGCAACATGGGCAGCATGTTGCCAGTACAACTGGGAGCACTGAAGAGAAAAAAATAATGGGAATGAAAGACCAAATATCTGTAAGCATTTGTTTGTCAGTGGGAGTGTGTTCCCTTTTTGGATGTGTGTACAGCTCCGCGTGTGTCTTGGTGCATAAGATGGAGTGTAGTGTTGCAGTTTGGGCAGAAGGTGAATAACTACAGTGCTTACAGTGTAATCATGGTTCCTGTCAGCTCTGCTGCAGGAGAGGAGGGGGCGACCGCCAGACTGAACTCCTCGGTGATGAAGTACAGGCACAGAGGAGCGGTCTACACCTGGATATTTATTAACACAGGGGCTGACAGTAATGAGGGCTGAACAGGTGGGCTGGGACACACATGGAGTGAGGAGCATCCGCCAGGAGGCAGTGGGGGAGATGGTGAAGGCATCTGGGAGAAGTTCACCCTGCAGAAACACAGGGCTACGGAGAGCTGCAGCTGCACTCCCACTCATTGCTACATACACATGTGACCAGAAACAACAACAACTTGGTGTTTTTTTTTTTCCAGCTATCCTGCTTTAACATGTTGTGCTGTTGGAAAACAGAATGTTTTTTATATATATATTTATTTCAATATATATCTCATCCATTGATTTTAACATGGAAAAACACAGAAAACAAGCCAAATGAACCCCCTGCCATAATTCAATTCAGTTCAATTCTTTCAGTTTGCATAGTGTCAATTCATACCAAATGTTACAAGATTCTGTAAAAGACAAAAAGATCCAATTTATATACAAACTGTATGTAATCATATATTCACAGTAAAATTAAATTTCATACATCCCAATTTAATCTAGTTCATAATACAAAGTAGTCGCATTTTTATTGTTCCACTTGGAAACTTTCTATCTTAAAACCTCAGCCGGTGACACGATCCACACTACATTATTGCTGTAACATACAGTTAAGACTGTAGTAGGCACAACTAGATCAACAGGTGAGCTAAGCTATTAGGGCTTTCAATGCAAAAACCTTCCCAAATGACTGCCACCATACCTACAGCTTATATATACTGCAGTTGTAACACTACTACTGAATCACAGTAACTCCAACTCAAGTATTGCAGCAATAGGTGAATAATAACATTAGTTAGCTTCACACCACGTCACACATCCATTTTACTCACCTCAGCATATTGTATGCTTTAAACATGCTTAACGCTTGAAACTGAAATTGAAACATTTGGTATGTGTTTCAGAAACAAGCAGTCTGGAAACGGATTCCAATTGGATGTTGTTGCAGAGCTTTGAATCTTTTTTTTTTTTTTTCCGCTGATTAGGGCTTAGCTGTAAATGATGTGGATTTCTAAGAATACATTAAGCTAAAACTGAACTGAATACAGAAAGATGTTTCCTTTGAATAAAAGCAGCTGCAATGAGTTACAGTCTTAACAACAACAGTGAAAAGTGATCTTACTCATTCTTCAGTTTGACTGAAAAAAAATTATTATTTTTTCATTTAACAGCACTTTCTTATATAAACCTCACTTTTTTTAATAACTTAACCTGATAGTATTTAAAGTATTAATACTTCCGATTTAAGATTCTTGACATATTTCAAACTTTGTGCAATGTATTCAGATTGAAGGACGGATGAGCAGTAAGAGCTTTCAAAACAAAATGTACTACCTATTTTTGAGCTGTTTTTGCAGCAAGATATAAAGATCAAAAAGCAGACAGATCATTAAAGGAAGGGACATTTTCAGACCTCATTGGGGATGAAGACGCCCTTATGGTCAGGTTAAGTGTAAGTCAGTAAAGTAAGCACAGAAAAGAGCGTGTTGTGTTTACAGCTGTTTGTTTCGATGTGTTTGTGAGTTCATGTTCACCTTGCACTGGCTCTCTGTACTCCGGTTGTCTTATTAAGACCCTGAGTGAGGCTAATCAGTGCTGTCATCTGATGCTGAACAGATGCGCTGAACAAAGAAGAGGAGGAGACTGCTGCTGGCCCAAGGTGCATCTGCGGGGGAGGAGAGTGCTGCGCTGCCTGAGCTGATGCTGGCTGATGGCACTCCCTGTCAAGTACGCCTCTCAGAGACTAATGGGTGGGGAAAAGGTAGAGGGTGACTACGTCCAACATTTCATGTCAAATCCACCTTAATAATTCGTCATTGCCAGCTGTGACTGACACAAACTGGAGGTAAGACGGCTTCCAGAGCACACCCAAGATGGCACATGGGGAAATTCACTTAACTAACGCAGTCCACTCTAGATGCACTCTGTAGCACTGTGGGTAATTTGAATTTCTGGTGTGTGAATAAAGAGTGAAAGTTGAGCCTCGCAGAGGGGACATTTGAAATTGATTACGGGAAAGGGGCGGATGATGGTGCTACGTGAGCGCTTTCCTATTCTCTGTTCTTAAAACTCTCTCTCACTATCATTTTTGTCACCTGCTCCCTGTCTTCCTGTCTCGATGTCATGCAAAATCCTTAGCAGCCACAGCCCGAGAGTGAAGAACTCAACTAGGACTGCGAAAAGTCTTTAAAACCAGAGCATGGACTATTAACTCCTCTCCGCGGCCTTCCTGCTGAGTCTGCTGGGAGCTTAACCTCATTTCCAATGCAGACACTTCTAACAGATGACCTTGGTCTTATCAGGAAAGCTCAGGATCTTGCCAAAACTGGGAAGACATAATATAAGTACTGAATATATTTTAGTGCAATGACACTAGTATCATTGTTCATCTGTTATTGCACCCCAGTTCGGCCTCCTGGCTGTAATGAGAATCCAAAGATCTCTTCCATCTAATCAACGGCAACAACTTACAGATAAGTCTAATTTCAAAAAAAGTCTGATACTGTGGCTTTTGGTTAATCTGTTCAGATGAGTATCTAACAATGATGGACCTAAGCCTAAAGTGCATGTTCTGCAACAAAATCCACTGCCAGTGAAATTAGAAAGACATGAACTATATAAAAATTTAAATTAACTTCATACATATCCCACTTTAAACATGGGTGACAAAAAAGGCTTTTTCTCATTCAGCTGGTTCCCTTTTTAGCTCTCCAGTTGAAGCAGTCACATTGGCATACAATAGGCCATTATTAAACTGTTCAATGAGTACAGATCTCCAATCTGAAGAGTACAAGCAGTTCCTTTTAAATAACCCTTGTCTGCGACTAATCTGGTAAACTCTCATAAATGCTCCTTAGGACTCCAGATGGGAGGAATTAACTGCACCAGACAGTGCAGAGAGGCCTTACGCCTATGCTATACCTCTGAGACTAATTAGCTTCCAACTTTAGATATTAGTAAAAAAAAAAAAAAAAAGAAAATCCTAACTTGCAAAAGAAACTACATCTTCACCTCCATTAGACAACTTTGTGCAGCAGAACCGGTGGCGAGTCGAGGTGCTCAGCAAAGCACTGTCTTCCATAATGCATGTTGGCCTCATCCATTCCCTGACAGCACTTAAGAAACCTGCAGCCATTTGAGTGACGAAGATCTCATCCATTTTTAAGTTTTGACTCTTAACAGTGTAAGGGGGAAATGTGGCACTCCAAGGAGAATGTGTGTGCACGAGCACACACATTCAAGACAATTAACGGTAAAGTTGTTGGACGGCAACTTTAGATTTACTCACAAATGATCTCAACTGTGTGTGAGCCGTCATACGTTTTAATCAGTTCATTTCATGCAGTCCTCCACCACTTCGCTCGCTGGTGCTGCAGATTCACTCTTCTCTTTACAAAACCGTGCCTTCCGCAAGAAGCAATCTTTAAAACAGGCAATCTTAAATTGCTCTGTGAGTGTAACGAACTCTGGACAGCTTAGCCCTCTTTCTCAGTCCACATCACAAAGGTTTCTTTTCACAACTATCTTCCTCTATTCTTGTGAAAATGATTAATGAAATCATGCAAACCAGAAATCTTCATCAGTTGTTGCAATTTGTCATATTATAAAATGTATGAATTTTCTGTTGAAGCAGAGTCTCTGTCCAAGTAATCCATTAACTCAGCACAAGATCAAACTTTCAAGCTTTTCTCAGATAAGTCACCTCCATCATTTGGCAGTATCCAAGGTGGGCAGCTGCTTATTGCACATTAAGTGCTTTTAGACTTAAGAGCAGAGCATGTGGTGAGGGATGCATTAGGAGGCAGACTGTCGAAGACGTTCTCTCTCACGGATGCTCCTCGTATTGATTCCTATAGCCTTTTAATTTAAGGCACTTTCACTTAAGGCTGGGACAAATGTGAGAAAGGGTTGGCTGCATATTCAGCTGGTAATGCTACAATAATGTCCAATTAAAAATGCATGAGACCACAGATTTAAATGCTGGAGCTTGAAATTAGCTCGCGTTTGGTTGTTATCAAATAATTAGTGTTGTTAAGAAAACCCACGCTGCAAAATTAAAACACCGCCTAATGATCAGCGAGCACCTTAAACGAGAGAGAGAGGAGTTATGGATCTGTTTGTCGTGATCGTAAATAAGATAGCGCTGGGAAATTAATCCCTCAGAGGCTCCGAGCTGTCAAACCGAGCAGAGGCAACCTGAGTGTCTGACCTTTCCTAACAGCCTTGAAAAGCACAGGTGACCACTCTGCTGCTTGATAACTTCCCCATTGTGCATGTGCTAAGTGAAATCACTGTTTTCAACTGCAAGTTGACGGCATGCAGAGAGAAGAGGGGAATGAGTGCAAGGCTGTTGAGCAGGGAGAGGGCACTCAGTGTCAAGCTCATTAACCTCGGCAAAAGAAATGTTACAAAGGAACAGAAGATATGCGTGGCACAAGGTCGCATCCTGGAGTGCTGCTCCTTGTAGAACCTGAACTCTCTCAAACTGACACAGCAGCGCTGGCATTTCATATATTAAAGACCTTCTTCTCTGAAGTGGTGGGATAGCTTTGAGAGGAGCATGGGGAATGAGGTGATACTGCGAGGAAATTTAAATAAGCAAATGCAGCAATGGCTCAAACAAAGGTGATGTGTGGAGAAGACTCGCTTTGTCTCTCGCGCCAGAGGAATTTGCCCCTACACTCATAGCAGTGCCCTTTCAGAATATCTGCATTTATAACCCTTCGTTCAGTCTTTGATTGTTTTGACCTGTCTAAATAAAGCCTTTGTCCCAGGCAGGTGCCATCAGAGTGATGAGTAAACACATATGCTATGTCTATCTTGCCTATCAATCTGGGCACCCAGCTGTAAGGAAGGCTTTGCCGTCCTATCTCCTCTGGTCCACACAGTAGCCCGCTGGTACTGCTGCCCGTGTTTAGATTTCATCGAGAACTCAAGATTGTCTCGGTGCAGTACAGATCAGAGCACACTGGTGAATGGATTGTGTCAATATTTCTGTGAAAATCTTTGACATGCCTTTTGAGGTAGTTCTTGTGGTTTCAAAATGTGAGTACCTTGTGTTTTAGAAATCCTGATGCATAATAAGGGTCTAATGGCAACATATTCTTGTGAATAATTACTTTGGGGAATTATTAATACAACTAGTAATTTAGAACATATAGGAAAATAATAGCCAATTAGTTTAATCTCAGTTATTATGTATAAATACCTGCCTGATAAGCCTTAGATGTTAAAATAACAATAGACAAAGGCATAAGGCCAGCACTGGCATTCTGCAAACAGACATTACACATGTAGGGAATAAACACAGACAGCTTATCTCCAATATACAAATGTTTATCTAATATTACATATCAAATTATTTCTGTAAATGCACTGAAAAACACTCCCCCTAAATATCTTCTCAATCTGTCTAGCCCAAGTGTATCAGTTGGAAAAGTCCCGAAGTAAAATTATGTTCTACTCATACATGATCTGAGACAGTAATGAACCTGTTCCAGTCTCACCATATCTCCTGTGTATCTGACTTCACATTTCCCATCCCATATCTCCATATAAAACCAGTTTTGAAGTGTTTCTGTGCACACCTAAGCATTGTTGAGAGTAACCTCAGACCCTTCTCCATAATCTAGAACTGAACAGACACAGGATCTATGCAGTTCAGTGTGTTCAACTGCGTTTCCATGCAGGTAGGATTGTTGTATTGGGGTCTTTCTGCATGACATTTGCATGTTTTCCCTGTGAATGTGTGGGTACTTTCCAGGTACTCTGGTTTTGTCCCACAGTCCAAAACCATGACTCTAAAATAATTGGTCTATCTTCAGAGCTAAAGCAGTTCTGATGGGTGAATGTGTGCGTTCCTGGTTATTTGTTCTGCCTGTGTCTGTGCTCCCCCATGAAAGACCAGGACTACATGTCCAGTTTGTACCATACTTCTTACCCAAAGATCACTGGAAATAGGCACCAGCTGCCCCTGCATCACTGGGTACAGACAATGGATAGATTATTATGTTGGTCATTTTGATCTTTTCCTTTTTCAATTTTGAAAAATTAACACTAGTTTCAAAGAATCAAAACTGTTTAAGACTAAGCTTAATTTTTCTTTTCTTTCTACAAGCTACAACTCATATATATATATATATATATATATATATATATATATATATATATATATATATATATATCA